>JAKWJA010000051.1:0-16716 GCA_027704765.1 Solanum habrochaites
TATTCACGTTGGGGGGGGGGGGGGAGACCTAAATTCATCACAATAAACACATCCTTCATTGTTTTCGATTTAAAAAAAGTATACGTTGCATCGTCACAAGACAATACTTATCAACCCATGACTTTGAAAAGGATCAAGTAATTGCATATTGACAAATCCTCTAACACCTTCATTAATTCAATTTTTCTTGTCTCACGAATTTATTGTTCTATCACACTTTAAAAACGACGAGCCAGTATAAAATAAGATATTCGTTATAAATTTTAATTTCCCTCTTAGTCAATGACTAACTTTCACTTTTCTATATTTTTATGAGTTCGGATTAAAAGGATCAAAATGTTGTGGTGTGATCAAAATTTCAAATCATCATTTTTTTTAAACCAAATGGGCTACTGTCAACGCCATTTTCTTCTGACACTTAAGAATGTTTTCCACCGTAAAAATTAAAAATTGATGCCAGAGCAGCAATTTTCTTACAAAAAAATACATTCTCCTTCCCTCCTAATATCACTACTATGGCAGCCTTTTCGTAGATTTTTTTTTTAAAAAAAAAACTCGATGGAATCGCTGCGCTCGCAACATTTTTTTTAATTATTTATTTTTTGCATTCGTTGCCTTGGCAGCCTGAAAATTATTTTTTTATTTTGGAGGGGGAATTTTGCTGCCTACTCAAAGATTTTTAATTTTTTTGATAAATGTTACCCCTTAATTACTTCATAATTTTCCCCCCCTTTTTAAGCAAATTATCCTAACCTCATGCGTCATGTAGTTTAATTTGGTACCATTAATGGTATTCCCCAATTGTCCTGAGAATCCAAGCCTTTGGGCAATCATCTGTCACCCAATTTCGTAGAATAAACATTCGTGCGGTCGTTAGTATCAAAGAGCTTACCTATCATTTTTAATGTTTCTGTACAACACTCAATCGCATTCAATTGCTTTCCTATACCTACTTGCATTGTTGAATCACTCATGTCTATTCCAATGACAAGTAATTTCACTTTTTGGGATCTCAGCATGAAAAAGCATGAATCATTGTTTTCATTAGTCCATGATCACTATACACGTGGTATGAAACACGTGCTATGATGTTTCTCATATATATAGTGGTGGGGGGTTCTCATTCGTTAATAAATCCAAACATCGTACAAATCTTGGTTTCATATCTCTAGATTTTAACATGATATTTTTCTTTACAATGGATCCTCAAATTCATCTTCTTATAGAGACTCTAATCCGGCTAACAAAACAAGTCATAACATTGTGGTGAACCTCTTCTTCTTTATACCTCGCGTAAGAGGCGATCGCTAGTTTGAAGAGTCAATCTTCTGACTTGTGCAGCTTTTTATTTCTAAAATCACTATCACATGCGTATAAGATATGAATATAAATTCAAAATAGTCATATATTGATGAAATTATTTTGACTATCGAGTAATATTACAATACATAAATATTATCATATTATACGTAGACCTATAGCTTTAAGATGTTTCTCATACAAGTCCCCCGATATAGCGTTTCTAAAGGTCAACTATCATTTCACGAGAAGGAATGTATTACAAATTTATTTTTCCACTTGCTACTATGTCTCTCAAAAAGTTATACTTGATGTAATATATTTTTGTCGTTACGACGTTCATCACTGGAGCTGGGTCGAGGTTCACTGGTCGGTGGGGGGGGAAGGTTGGAGCCATCGCACTGCTCGAAGCTCGCGGTTCTTAGATTTTTTGTTGTTTGTCCCTCGACATCTCCCAAAGAGGAGACTCTAAGAAAAGCTGAAGAAAAGCGGAGAGTAGCACAAGGATGAGAACGGAGCGGGAGGAATGAGGGAAATAGATGAGATGGAAGAGTCGGGTGATAAAAGGGAAAGTAGATAGAAATAAAGAGGAGCGTGGGATGCTTTGGTTTGTCGGTGGTCCTCACCGTCCTTGTGGGCGGATGCTCCATTTGGTGGCTTCTTACTCGTTGTTTTGCCAGCAGCATGGCAAATACGTGATTCGCCGATTGTTTCTAGAAAAATGAGCAAGGGGCTTCCCGACAACTTCTCTCGTCGGTGATCGCCTTGATGTTCTCTCGGTTTCACTAGAATAGGGACAAGAAAGCGGCCAGAGTTTTTGCGGTGGAGCTCTCACCGGCTCTCATTAATAGAGGAGAGCAGCGGCGTCGAGAAAAAATCCAAGGGGTGCGGCTTCTATCTCAAAGAGAGAGGATAAATGAGGTGAAATAAGTTAGGGTTGGTCTTTTGGGATTTGAATAAAAAGATAAAGTGTTGAATGATCATTGACATTTAATGGAATTTGATGGACGATCATGATTTAACGTTGGGCGGACGGATAGATTGACGAGGAGATGGAAAGATTGAATTTTTTATGGGGCTCAAATATGGCTATCATTGAAATGACTTGTACGGAATTTTGGCTAGATTTGAAATGAAATCTAACTTGAGGAGGCTAGAATTGAAATCAAATTGTATAAAAAAGAGTTAGAATTAATAATTAAGTCAGACAATTGAACTTCTATTTAATTAATATGTACTACACATAAATCTTTTTGATATCTATTACATACTTTTTAAGACCTTACACATGATAACTAAAATAATTTTTTCAAGTTTTGACAGCTGATAAGTATAATTATTATTTTGATAAGGAAAATAATTACAATAAACTTTGAATTTATGAATAGTAAAATATACTTCTTTCATAAAATTAACTTCAATTGAACCCGTTAAATGAAGGGAAAGATTTGCAATAAAATATCCATCAAATAGCAATTCAGGAATGTCTCTAAGTCGGTCAAAATTGGGTGTCAACAGTTGCCCTTTGGTTGCTTGGGAATGAATGATGCATTGTCGCGTAACCAAATGTTGACTGAGTAGCCGATTTTATCGGACCCACAAAAGGTGTCGGTGGGATCAATTGAAATTATATATAGTTGAAAAATATATGGCGTATACTCTGATATTAATTCGCCGACATATCTTCGTTGTTACGAGAATCACTGGTACTTTGTGTTTAGATTTAGGAACAAATGAAGCTCTTACAAATGAAATAACGGTACAAGATTCGAATGGAAACAATAACGAGTTGAATGGATAAGATAAGACCAGCTATGCTAATATGTAGCTTGTAATATCACTAAACAAAGTGATTTGGGAATATATATCAAGTAGACAGAAAATGTAAACATGATAGAATTTCTCAGATCGATCATGATATTTGCCTTAAGAATATGAAGATGATGTCTTAGATTATGACACTAGGATCATGATAAAAAAAATGAAATCTTTAGACCATGAAATTCTCAAGAACATGCAGTTCCCTGGCACATTCAATCGCGAGCACAATGCAATCTTAGGCAGACACAATCTTGTACACAATACAATTTTCTATGATGATGCAAATCTCAAGCGCATGTAATTCTAGGAACATGCAATCTCGGGCACAATGAAAACTTAGGCGCAATGCAATATCCGGGCACAATGCGATTCTTTGGCACACGCAGTTCTTGGGCACAATGCAATCTTCGGACACATGCAATTCTGGGGCATATGCAATCTCAGACTTGTGAATTTTTTTGGCAAGATATGATAGTTGAGATCATTAAGTAGTTTATACCTCCGTCTTGTGTTGGAAGGATCAATTGCCATTATTAGCAATAGTATAGAGTATCTTGGTCCTCATCTTTTTGGAGGGGCAGATATGCTTTTTTTGGTGATTATTTCGCTCAAAATAGTGTTGCTTGATTTTTCGTCTTATCTGAAGGATAGTGTGCCACTTCTTGGTGATTGTTGGGCTCTGTATAAGTTAGCTTGATTCTTCAAGCGATGTTGAAATTAATTCTTGTGTATGTACTTGTATTTTCTTCATTCAAAGAAAAATTGTGAGTTTATAAATGGGGGAGGTTGATCTATTTTGATCGATGTGCTTTATTTGACTTGACATCAAGAACTTTTCTGTGCATTTGCTTTGACGAGAAGTATAAATAGAAAAAATAAAGTTTGAAAAGATTTTTGAAAGCATAAAATTATTTAGGTTGTATAAAATATTGTTGAACCTTTGAGCATGGCACAATTTGAGACTTTACAAGGGAAAGGTCCTTCCGATTCTGATACACATCATAAAATTTTGGAAAATCATTCAAAAGATTTATGTCCCGTATAAAACTTGTGTTTTCTTATATGTTCATTTGTAGATTTGTAGCTTAATTGTTTATAATCGTGAGAGGCCCATTCCTTTATTTTTTGCGGAAATACTCTTTGATAAAAATATTTAAGACATTAAAAAGTTCTGCATAGTTTCAGGAATAAGGGATAATGATAATTTTTATTAGGATTACATTAAACTCCATATGAGCACCTACTTATCTCCTATGAAATGGAAATCATGTCTAACGTAGTCCCAAATTACAAAACAAAGAACATGAAACAGACTTAGATGTAGTTTCTCTTCACAACATCTAAACTGATAGATTTGGGACAAATTTCCCCGTCCATTTATGCCAATAAGAGTGCTCCACCAGTCAACATCTGAGAGACTACATTTTAACATTGTCAGTTTGGTGAAAATTTACCATTTTCTTCATCTTGATTTGGGAAGATCCACTTCAAAATCAATCCTGGTGAGAAATGTCAAGGTATGACCTTCTTGTTGAAAACTATGACCATTCTATTTTGATAGAGTTGACCATGATAGACAACGTTAATTCTTGTTCCGTCAATAAATGCCATATTCTGAAACCGCATTTGCACCCATTTAGCATTGCTTAGCTCTACCTCTTGAATAATTCTAAGATATGGTATCTCTAATTCCGTCGGGTATGACATCCTATGTAGCATATACCCAGAAAAATAAGGTTTAGCACGGTAAAAGTTTCTGATGGTAGTACAATACCGCATCACAGGCGCAGGTAGCTTTTCATAGCAAATGCTTGTAATTATCGATCATCATGCGCAACATCACCCTGATTGTTTTATTTTTCCTCCTCAACCGCTCCACTCATTTGTGGTCTAACGTTGTCAGGTTCGATGATTAATCTTAACTACTCATAAATGCTCTATATCAATCATATTTTAGTTTGGTTTCTTGTAGTAATATTGACTAAAAGTTCTTAACCTACAAATACTGGTGATTTTTGACAAAATCACCTAATAACTTCCTTCATCTCCGACTTGAATGTGTACTTTGTTCGACTAGAACATGCTATTACATGCCCCAAGCTCAAAAAAGACAAGGTGTTGTAAGATGGGAGTTTGTTGGGATGAATTTGTTTTTTTACTGGATCATCTTTGTATTGAGTCTGACATTGATGAAATTTTGAAATCGTCGAAGTACAGTTTGTCTTCGATGTTTAACTAGGATTATTCCTAAATCGAATCATTTGTTAGAGGTATAACCATTCATGTGAGGACTCACTTATCTGTAAGTATCTTTTCAACCAACCTCTATCCTCCAACATCAACGCCCACATCAATCCAATCGAGAGTCTTTTCTTCTATAAATTACTTCCCACTTAGAAAAAATGGACGTGTTTAACCTTCGAACTATGGCCATTTTTGTGCCTAGTTGCACCTTCTGGATATTCACTGTTCTTTAAATATTCTTAATATCAATGGTACCAAGGCATTATCCATCAAGTCTCCTTTTGACATGACGCACTATTTTTGAATTGCTCATAGATATCCGTGAATGTAAATAGGGATCATTGATTATGAATCATGATGCTGAATCATGGATAAGTGGGTTAATGCATCTGCAAAATTTGTTTTGGATCTTTGATACATGCTTGAATTCTGTCTTGATGAACCTTTTTTACAACTTATGCACACACTCCAAATATGCGAAGAACTTCTGATTCTTTGTCACCCACTCTCCACAAACTTGATGAATCGATAAGTCTGAATCTCCTATTATCAACATTTCTTGGACATCGAGGTTAATTACCTGTTGGATTCCAAGAATGCAATCTTCATAGTCGTCCATATTATTTGAGCAAAGGAATCTGAGTGTTGTTGATACCGGAAAATGTTAGCCAATTTGTGAGATTAGAACAACTTTGATGCCACATCCGCTTTGATTTTTACTTCACAAATAAGACTCTAACCCCATATCTTCAGATATCTTTCCCGAACCCAAAATCTACTTCGTCATATGGAGAGTAAATTCAAACAATTTAATAACCGACTTTCTAAAATATTAACTTTTCAAATCCGTTGAAGTAATTTTTTTCATTTTTATAAATTTTAAAGATCATTATATCTCTATATATTATATATTATATATGATATATATTATATATATATCTATATATATATATATATATATATATCTATATATATACTTATATATATCTATACTTTACTACAATTAATCAATATCAAAAACAGTCTAAAAGATTTTAGTCTTTACGCTGTAATATTTGGTTATAGTTTAGGCTAATTTATACTTTATATTTTTGAGTTATTAGTTACAAATTAAATTAATTCTTTTATTTTCGTTAATTCTACGAAGCTTGCTAATTATTATATTAATCCTAACCCTCTTTTAATTCTGGCCGAATTCAACTAAGTTGCTTAACTTGCTCGGAAAAAAGAAAAAAAAAAAAAAAACTGCAATTTATGTGATTATTTTCTTAAGTCAAACATACCACATTCTTGAATTAATTTTCAAAGACCATTTCCTTCCTATTTCCAGACCCAAATATCAGTCAACTAAATAATTCCCAATCTAACAAGGGAAAATTACGAAACAAAGCAAACTTATACTATTTAATTGCTCATCATATCTATAGTTTGAAATAATTATAATTGACAACTAACATTATACATTAATTACGTGGGCTGAATTCGAATTTGTATAATTAGTCATGTTTGTATATGTATAATTCTCCAGAGTATACAAATATGTATGTATAAGGATAGTGCAATTATCATAGCACTATATACATATACAATTCACCCTCTCTCCTCACTCTCTGCCCTCTCTTGGCTCGCTCCTCCTCCTCTCCCATACTGGCCTCGCCCTATATCAAATGGATATATATACTATCCAACTATATGACATATACAACACACTCTCTCCCACTCTCTGTCCTCCTCTCGCTGCGCCTCTCTCCTATCTCTCACCTGTCTCGCTCGCCTCTCTCGCTCCCTCTCCCAATATCCTTGCCATAATTACAATACATAATGTATAATATAACAATTATCTAACCAATATCCTATACAATTCCGTTTCTCCCCACTCTTTTCCGCCTCCTCCGCCTCGCTCGGTCTATCTTTCCGCAGTCTCGCTCGCGTGTCTAACGCTCCATATGACTTACTACAAATTGTAATTATCACCCCCCACCCGCCCCCCCCACCCCCCCCCCCACCCCCCCCGCCCCCCCCCCCCCGCCCCCCCCCCCCCCCCACAACACCCCCCCCCCCCCCCCCCCCAGGCATAATCTATGGATAGTAATTAATTTTTTTTAAGTGGATTAACATTTGAAAAGTTTCCCTATTTTTAATGCCTATTTTATTATTCATTATGAACTTGTTTTTACTTCTTTAAAAATCATCATGTTTTCATTTTTAAAAAGGAAAACAAAAAAAAAAAAGAAAATAAGAAAACATGTGAATAGGGTTCCACATACCCCCAAGTTTGTTTATTGTTTGACTTTGGCCGTTGCCCGTTAAATGAAGATTAGATTTACCCCACCATTACTAATTTCACGCATATAGACGCCCTCGTTTAATACGGAAACCCTCAAATTGACTCAAATAGCCAATTTACTTAAATTATCAATTATTTTAACCGCGACCGCACCCCCTCTAAGAGTATCAGCCCATTTTTTGTTTACCTTTATAAGAGTTCATCTCATGTTAAAATTAAGTTGGCGGATAGAACGGCAGACGATTAAGGTATTTCTACTTTCACACTCTTAGTCCTTTTTGATTTTTGGATTAAAGACATATTATTACTGAACTTTTACTGTGGAATTTTTTTTAGCAAATTAAAGTCAAACAGATACCCGGAAATATTCTAACCCATCTGAACAAGGGTGCCAAAAACAATCTATCAAAGACCAACAATTAAATAACATAATCAAAATTTAATAGATACATCAATGACAAACTTGAAGCAATGAATATTAAAAATGAAACATTATTCAGAGTTTGAACTCTCTACGCAAAGTATTACACACCTAGAAAAGAATGAAAATGCACAAGGAAAATAAATCATAACAAAATGTAAGAATGGAAAGCAAATAGAGGGTCACCGGAAAATGGGATGAAGCTCGATTGTGAAGCTATGTTGGTGTTGTTAATTGGTTCGAGAAATGGGTTTGCTGATTTTGGCATTGGTAGAGAGGTGGTGGTGGTTGCTGATTTGCAGAACCTCCCCGGAATTGATGGTCGTTCTTCACAGGAGTTGGAGCCAAAACACATAAACAATAAATCGTAAGAGGGGAAAAGGGAGGTGAATGGAGGCAGTCGCTCTTTTTCAGTTCGTGGATTTTGCTCATTTTTTTATAGGCATTTTCGAATCAATTGTTTACGTGTTTTTTTTAAATGGAGGGAGGCGCAGTTCAAGATTTCGATGATGAAACAAGATAAACAAAATCATTTATATTATTGGGTCGGGGCCGGTTTCGCATTAAAATTGATAATTTAAATAAAAATTGGTGAATTTGATCAATGAGGTGTATCTAAGTGAAATTGTAATGGTAGATGTAAATTATTTTCATTTTAACGTCATAGGCAAATCAAACATAACAAAAACATGAGGGCATTTTTGACCCTTTCATCTTTTTTATTTATGTAACATTTTTTAAATAAGAACATAAATATTATTTTTTGGACGTAAATATTTATTTATTCATATATTATCCTAATATGTCCAATATTGAAGTAATTTCGCATAATGCAGAAAATTAATTTTTGTAATATAATTACGATTCTAATATTTATTTATATACAAAGTGAAAACATGCAGAGGATACTTACTATACAAATATATTTGCAATAGGAAATGATAATATAAGCATTAAATTTAATTAAGATTGTGTTTGTAAAATTATATTTTATTCACATTTAAATTATTTACACTCATAATTATATCTATACTCCATCATTCTATTATAGCTTACGGAACTATTGTATATGGTGTCCTCCATACAAGACTCATCTAACCAAAAAGAAAAAAAAAAAAAAACAAAAAAAAAAGAAAAAAAAATAAGTGATAGATGGACCCCTTGAAAACGTAACTTTCTCACATTAAGGTCCGAAATAAAATGCGTCTACTTCATTGCTGACTTTTCCTTGAAGTAGCGAAATGAAAACTAACGTTTTTCGCTTAAATGTTTTGGGGCAAAAGACTTCGCAGAACGCCCAACTAGAAAGAACGTCCGCAATACTTTGACTCTTGAATTACCTTAAATTTGCAATGATGATTCAAGATGATATTGGATGTAATGATGATTTCAGATGTTTCGAATAATGTAGATTAGGTTAGAATAAAAGTAGAGTAAATGTATCGTCTTTAAGACTACAGATCCGGCTAAACGTCTAGAAGGGTTGGGACATGCGACACTAGTGCAAAGGTGGCGCTCATCCTTGCCTAAAACCCCCGACGAATTTCTTTCTGTTTTTAATCTAACTAGCCTAGTATCCAATGGTTTCCTTTCCACACTCTCTTAGATTCAATAATCCACAACTATCTAAACGAAAATCTATCTCAACAACCTTCGATTATGAATACTCATCTCACTATTCATCAAAACCCCAACAAATCAGATTATCAAATGAAATTTCTAGAAAACTCATCAAGAACTTAATCCTTCAAACTCAAGAATTGAATTGGTCATTAAAATAACATGATTGGTGTGTGGGTTAACGAACCATCACTATGAGAACTCACATGACCGTTAGGCGATCAAACCTGGAGAAACAACCCCTCCGCTCCTTAAGGAAATCTTGATGTACACCTTGAACCTTTCCCTCTCTTCTTCCTTTTTCTCTTATCGAACTTTCTTCTAAAATCAAAAGCGTATTTTGAGATAATGAAAACTGAATCAAATTATATTTGACCTGAAGTATTACTAACTCTTTTTAAATTTTATTGAGTAAGCAAAAAATTAAAAGACTCCTCATAATTTCGGGTAACTTTTCTTACTGGACAAACTAACTACAAATGGGCATATCTTTCTCATACGAGCTCGAAATGTAGCAAACTCGATGGAGTTGAAAAGAGGATTCCCCAGAACTTTCATTTGATATCTTATGGTTCACCTGACTCATCATGTACTGAAAGTTATGATCATTTGAAATTTACTCAAAACTCACAACTTAAGTATGACTTGCAATATTTTAGATTTTGTTATTTCTAATTTAGTTATTTCTAATTTTAGTTATTTCAAATATCAAGGTGTTGCAAAAATAAACTCATGAATAGAAAATTCTTTTTTAGGCTCCAAACTTTAATACTTTATTAGATCATACAATGAACTATTTCATTAATAACATATCTACATATAATATATTAATATGTGAGTGCACAAAATATAAATTACTAACATTGCAATCTCCAATATTCCGATAATTTTATTGTGTTCATTCACACTCTCACACCTCTTTTTTAATAGACTATATTTAATGTTTAAATTGATCTCACCAAACAGAGCCGATCTATGAATTGAACACCTTCACCCCAATAAATTACATGATATAATATGTAGGTGCAATATTACTTTTTTTAAAATTAAATTTGAGCTCGAAGTCTCGTTTAATTCATGATAAATATAAGAAAACTTGTATTTCTGGCCCAACTTAACAAAGAAAGTTAGCCCAAATAATCAATATCTTTTTTATTTCTTTACCCTAGTTTACCATTTTCCTATTTTGTTTCCGAATCCTCCTCATTTCATATTCTTCTGCGCGCCGCCTTTCATGATTTGCCTTTGTCTCCTTTAGTTTATCAGCATTCAAACCATGTGTGGTGTACCTCACGCATATTTTTTTTTTCAACAGCTTCATTGGTACTTCTCCTCCTTATCTTCCTAATCTATTATGTTTCTTTATCTTGGTTTAGAATATTCTGATTTTTGGAGCAAATATCGTTGCTAGTTGTGGAGCCAAATGTGCTGCTCTCGATCTTCCTCTTTATGACAATGGAGTATGTGCTTTGGATGTATAGTCCTCGAGTTTGGCGATTTTCTCTTTTGTATGATCATAAGTTAGAGCAGGTAACTATTTAGTCCTCACCACATCTTGATTTCCATGAATGTTGTCTATATTGATTGGTTATGCCTGTAATCTTCTTGTTTTTTGGTTTCTCAAACTTTGAGATTTGTGCTTTGTTAATGTTGATACTCTTCTATAAATAGCTGATTAATTGTTCAAACTTTTTGTATCTTTGTACTTCGAATTACTATAAGCCCTATTAACAATGACATCCTACTAGCTGCTTTCCTACCTAAGTAGAATACTGAACTTGAAGTTGTTTTTGTTCCATAATTATCTTGCTTCCTTCTTTCTTTTCCTTCGCCAATGTTAGGTATCTCCCATGAGTTTTCTACCCCCTAGTATCATTTTCAGATTCACATTGATCTTCTTATAGAAATACTTTCTGACTGTTTTTATGTAGTAATTATCCCTCTTAGTACTGTTGTCAGGTCAATTATTAACTTGATATTGATAGATTAAGATTTTTGAACACCCTTAAATACAACAATGAGCCATAGCTCATTGTAAAAAGTGTGTCCAATGTAAATAATACCCATGTTCGAATCACTCCATCTATGTTTTTGTAGATTTTGTTTTAATGTGGTGTGCTAGTAAAACATTTAATTCAATGAAAAATGAAATACTTTTTTTATGATTGGTAACTTAGTTGCAATAGGTTTGTTATATTTTGTTTAGTGTGGTCTGCTATAAAACGATTAATTAAATGAAAAATGAAATACTATTTGAATATAAAGTGGTAGCTTAGTGATAATAGTTTGGTCAAGGTTGTTTAGCCATTAATGTTCAGTTTCCCCATAGGCCACATTTTTTTTTTATAATGTTGGCTTTTTATTGGACACCCTTCATGAATTTTCTGCCTTCTCCCACTTCTCCTCACCAATATAATTGTGCTAATTTCAATATTTTATCATGAGTTTTTATCTTACGGTTATGAATAGTTTCATTCTAACCCTTTTGCCTTCCAAGAAAGGGAGAAGACTCGAAACACCCCAACTTTTTCAACTGGTATTAGAAGATTGGAGAACATTATAATTATGTTAAATCTTGTATCTCAAAAACAAATCAAGCCACATGTGAGAAATACTGAGTTGAAAACATATTAGTAAAGACTAAAATATGTGTTGTTTAATCAGTCAAACATAATTTTAAATGACATTTTCATACGCTTCAACATTTTCAAAAGATAACAGAAAGTTTTAATTAGGAAGTATGAATTTAAATTCAACGAATCTCATGAGAAAATAAATTAAAGAAGTGGTCAACATATATACATAAAACTAGACATGGTAATTTCGTAAAAACCCTTTGCGAACCAACACTATTGGTGGGAAATGAAAAAAATTCAAATGTTAACATTTTCTCTACCTTTCACACTATATGTAATATCCTTCTCTAAGTCTTTTATTTCACCAAATCCCCATTTCTCTCTTTAATTTGCTTTCTCTATTTTTTTGTTCTCTTCATATGGCCAACCATCATGCTAAGAATGTACCCTCCCCCTCTTACTTCTCCCCATTACCAATCTCCCTCTCCCTCTTCCCCTGTTCCTTCTCCTCATGGTGTTTGCGAGAAGGCTACACAAACTATTAATACTAAGATCTTAGGGGTTTATGGGTGTAGCGCCCCCATACACTTAGTCAATGATCCTCCTAGAAATAAAGGAAAACATGTTGAATGCCGGGAAGTAACATATGTGGGTTCGGTCCAAACGGATCAATATTGAATGTGTTGCACATGCGTTTGAACTTGTGCCTCAACCTGCACCTATACCAACAACAATACTAGAATCATCAAAGCTGTTAGATTTTGACTGGTCACCACGTTCACCATCATTTGAACCACTTACACTTGATGAAATTTCCAACCGTCTCAATGATGATGCATCTCCTGCTGTATCTGCTCCAAAAGCTTCAACATTAGGCCTTTTTCCCCTAAGCACATGTATTCCTTCCCCACATTTAGCATGTATAGGGGAAGCTGATGAATGCTTGGGAAGGAACGTTTGTGGTTTGGGAAAAAAGACCTAATGTTGAAGCTTTTGGAGCAGCAGCAGCGACTAACGCATCAACATTGAGATTGCTGAAGTTTTTATTAGGTGTAAGTGGTTCAAATATTGGTGAACATGATGACCTGTCAGAATCCCCGTCCCAGTCATGAACATCTAAACTCACATCCTGATGAGACTGCATGTGAATGCTCAATGATGTCAGTGTAGCAAACACAATTTCACATACATAACAGGTTCTCAAGCTCTTTGACAACTCTGGTTATTCTGGTGCTAGTGCTGGCACAAGCGCAGAATGCATGTGTATCAATTTCAACATTGGGCCTTTTGGACCGAACCTCAAATGTTCCGTCCCAATATTCAAAATGTTTGCCTTCTTTCTAGAGGGAGCATTGACTGAGTGGATGGGGGCATTACTCCCATAAACCCCTAAGATCTCAGTGTCATCAATTGGTGTAGCCTTCTCGTGAGCACGATGAGGGAAAGGGGCAGGGGAAAAGGGAGAGGGAGAATGGGGAGGGGGTCCCACTACATGAAAAAGCATTTTTAGAGACCAACATTTAGGTAGGAGTTGAAAATGTGTTCCTCAAAAGTATCCCTATAGGGACAAGTTTTCCTTCTCGTCTCTTTATTTTTTGGTACACCAAGAAGAGGAATTGAAATTGGCTCTACAGTAATGAATAACTGGTCCCCAAATAAAATTAAGTGGGTTAAAAGGCACCATTCCTCACTAAATTAAAATATATTACTCTTTATTTTTGGGACATATTAAAATCTTTAAACCCTAATATGCTCACCTTCATGTTTCCCCACATTGAATACATCTCTTCTTGTTCGTATCCGTCGACTAGAGTTGGCTCTTCCAGCATCACCAACCTCAAAATTCTTTGATATCACAAAATTAAGAACTCAATGTATCTAATTTCCTTCCCTTCAAGATCAACCCACCTTCAAGTGATGCTCTTTCGATATGACGATGAAGATTACAGTTGGTCTCTGCAACAACGTAAAATCCAGAACTAGGGATCATTTTCTGTTTTCACTATTTGATGATCTTAGATTATGAAATTTCCTTAATCAATTTAGTAGTTTTTCCAGATTCCCTCTTACCCTCGTTTTGAATACCTATTGGTTTCTTCTTTTCTCACTTTGGAATACTCAATTGAGTCCACTATTGGTAACTTTTTTTTGCTTTTTATCTATGTCGTTGGTTTGCCTCAAGGGGTGTGTCCATAAAAGGTACACACGATAATATGTTATAATATATATGTTTCTTCTTTGATTGTACTGATTCCTTACGTTTGTGAATCACATAAAAATGTGTTATATGTTTCACCCCCACGTTTTCAATCCGAGCTCAGTCCTAGCAGGGCTATCTTTTCCATGCCCTCTCAAGTAACCTCTCAAGTTTCAAACTTAATTGTGATCACATGTATGAAGCCATATATACCTGATTAACTTTGTTGTTTGTTTCTTTTACTTGATATTTAAACTTAAGTTCTTATCTTTTGACATATTCGATTGAATGTCTCTAAATATGTGAAATATTTCTAATTCTTTGAGCATTCACTATTACAATCACATTTTTTTTTTCTATGTTTCTTTATTTGGATCACCCTTCATAAATTTTCTGCCTGCCCACTTCTCCCAATGCGAATTTTCAGTCTGTTTTTCATGAGTTTACCCTTAGTGTTATGAATAATTAAATTCCAACCCTTTGGCCATCCTAGAACGGGGTAGAAACCTCTCGAAACATCCAAACTTTTCAACATGGTATAGGAGATGGATAACACTATAATTATGTTAAAATCTTCTATCTCCAAAACAATCAGTCCGAAGGTGAAGAAAAATATGTGAGTTGAAAATATTCGTAACTAAATAACTAAATATTTGTTGTTTAAGTCCAGTCACACATAATTTTAAATGACATTGTCATACCGCTTTTCATTCAACATTTTCAAAAGATACACAAAGTTTTTAAGTAGGAAGTAAAGAAGTTCAATTCAACGAATCTCATGAGAAAAACAAATTCAAGAAGTGGTCAACATTATACATAAAATAAACTAGACAGGTATTTCGTAAAAGCCCTTGGCGAACCAACACTATTGGTGGAAATGGAAAAAAAATTTAAATTCAAATATTAATTTTTCTCTACCTTTCACACTATGTTTTAATATCTTCTCTAAGTCCCTTTTGGTTCCACAAAATATACCCATTTCTCTCTTTAATTGCTTTCTCTGTTTTTTTTGGTCTCTCATATGCCAAACCATCACGCTAAGAATGTAACCCTCCCCCTCTTACTTCTCGCCCTCCACCAATATACCCCTCCCTCTAAACCCCTGCCCCCTTCTCCTCATCGTGTTTCGAGAAGGGTACATAAACATGACACTGAGATCTTAGGGTTTTGTAATGGGATTTAGCGCCCTCCTACACTTAGTCAATGAACCTCTAGAAAAAAGGGGAAACAATGTTAATGCTAGGGAAGTAACATAATGTGGGTTCGTTCCAACAGGCTTCAATAATATGAATTTGTTTGCACATGCGCTTGTGCTTTCTCCCTCTGCCTCAACCTGCACCTATACAACACAAATACTAGAATCAATCAGAGCTGTTGAGAGAATGAGAAACCCGCCATGTAATGTGCAATTGTGCGGATACACTAACCATTTTAATCATCTACATGCATTCTGCATTAGGAAGTGGTTGTATGTTCCCTGACTTTTCCTTGACCGGGACATATATTTTGACATGGTCATCAAGTTCACCATCATTTGAAACCAGTTTCACTTGAACGAAAACTCTAACAATCTCAATGATGAGGCTCCGATGTTGTTGCTATGCTAGTCTTATGCTGGCCTTGGCTAGTCTAATGCTTTTCTAGAACCAAAAGCTTCAATATTAGCTTTTTTTTTTTTTCCCGAAACAACATTATTCCTTCCCCACATTTCAGCATGTATAGGTGAAGCTAAGGAATCATGGGAAGGAAACGTTTGTGATTCGGGGGGGGACACTGAACAAAATCAAGGGTAGGTTGGCGGGTAAGAAAAAAAGACCCATGCTGAAGCTTTTGTAGCAGAGCAATCGACCGAACGCATCAACATAAGATTGCTGAGTTTTATTTTGTGTAAGTGCTTCAAATAGTGGTGAACATGATGACCTGTCAGAATCCCCGTCCCAGTCATGAACATATAAACTCACCTCCTGATGAGACTGCACGTGAATGCTCAATGATGTCAGCTTATCAAACACAATTTCACATACATAACAGGTTCTCATGCTCTTTGACAACTCTGGTTATTCTGGTGCTAGTGCTGGCACAAGCGCAAAATGCATGTGTATCAAGTTCAACATTGGGCCTTTTGGACCGAACCTCAAATGTTCCCTCCCAATATTTGACATGTTTGCCTTCTTTCTAGGGGGAGCATTGACTGAGTGGATGGGGGCATTACTCCCATAAACCCTAAGATCTTAGTGTCATCAATTGGTGT
>JAKWJA010000052.1:0-184844 GCA_027704765.1 Solanum habrochaites
TATATGATTCTTATATATTCAAACAATATTCTAATTTAACTAAGAATATCACACCATCGAATTGTGCTAGAGTTATGCTTATATATTGTATATAAAAGTGGATAGTTTATCAATTTTAAAGGATATAAATACGGAAAGTTTTTCAAATATTTTTGGTATTTGATTTTCAATGTCATGAAATACTTACTCCCAAAAACATGAAATAATATTATACTAGAAAGATTGGCCATTGTGGGAGAACTATAAAGCTACTACGCGAACGTCTATGCTCATAATACTTCTTAAAATTGAATTGAACAGAACTTTAAAATGACATGACTATCCTTTAGAAAAATTGTATTTTGGACTCAGTGTTCTGCATTACTCTCTTATCAATGAATTGAACTTACTTTAAAGACAAACAAAAAATCATTTCTTAAAACTTAATTATGTTATTCTTTAAACACAACCTTATTTCTTCATGAATATAATGCATAAGAACTGATATATCAAGGCTTTAATAAATTCATAATTAAATATGATTCATTGGAGAGATAGCATGATCACATTAAGCATTTTCCATTAATTAAATTATATTGAAAAAGACAGAACAAATTCAGTAAATATGGATAAGAAAGTAAGGTATGTGTAACTCTCGGAATGTAGGAATCCTTGGGTTTGAAACCCTAGTTGGATATTGCTAACTGAAATTTAGATGTTCGGGGGTGATGAAGAAATTCAATAAAAAAACTATGATAGTCTTACATAACCTTAATCACTCTAAATTGAAAACTTACTTTTGAAGAGGAGCCCTAAAAGTCTCTTCTTGAACTTTAGGATGAGTTTTGTTTTCACTAACATATGATAAGAAGATTGATGATTAATTTGTTACGAATTATGATTAGAGATGAAATTTATTAGAACAATTTTGATAAATGTAGAGTAACATGTATTGGTATTTAAACATGCAGGCGATTGGAGATTTTGAGAGAAGGAAGGGCCCCACGTCGCTCGAAGATAAAACTTTTTAAGGTCGTAACACTCCGCAAATGCATGGCTTAGGACTAGAATGAATATATTCAATAATTTTTTAAATGAGGTTTCCGAAAAAAAACTTATTAGTGTAATAAGTTCATTTATGAAAGGGTTAGACCAAAATGACAGATGCGACATTGACGTACGTAACTAGCTACTTTGAAACAAGTGAATCCCTACGTTTGGTGACGGTTGTATTGCCAAAACATCCAGGGGAAAGATACACCAAGGAACACTCGAAAGGTTCCTGGGGAGGACCCAAACATGGGTGAGCAGGCTACATGGCAGCCTGCGAAAACAGGCAGATTGGAGGAAAGTTGTGCGGGACACAATCGTTCACGAAGGCACTTCTACCTAAAATTTATATGAGGGGAGCCTTGCAACGCAATTATGACACGCCACCTTCCATGCCTCAAATCAAAAATTCAGAAAAATAATGGAAATTCACCCTACGACGCACCCACAACCACTTCCCAGATTATTTTAAAGTGTACTTTTGGTAATTTTTCATAAAAAGACACATTTAAGTTTTTGTACGTTTGGGTATTTTATAGGGGGACGATATATGTAAACTAGGTTTAGTTTTAGACCACTTTTACATGTCCCAATAAGATTCAAACACAATACCCATCACTCTCAAGAAATGCTCTCTTTCAAAGATCCATTGAAGAATAGGAAGAGGTTAAGGAAGAAGACGGAAGGCTTCGCGGTTTCCAATAAAATTTCGTGGATTATAGTATGGGTTCTTCACTCGTGGATTACTTTCCCCAAGAGGTCCTTTCAGAAATGAGTTCAAGAATTCAAAACTTCTAGGGTTTTGAACTCTATTACAAAACAGGTTTCTTCCTAACTCTAGATGTACCGGAATTGCTGACATTGATAAAATAATGTTTAATCTGTGTGATAACATTAATCTCTCTATAAATAATGGTTGTGATTGTGTTGTACTTACTTAACTTGACACCGTGTAAGTTGAGATCAAACTAGACTTCAAAGAAATCTTTGTAATGACCTTTTCCTTATCCTACATTATGAATTGATCTTGTATATGAATTGAGAGTTGATATTGAAGCTTTATTGAGTATTTAACTATGCTTTATTGTTTATGTTATTTTAAAATTGAATGTAAGTCTGAAATAAGGTAATTGGAAGCAAGAGGTGGTAATTCTTATATAGTGTGTGATTTATCTTTGATGTTTATGTTACCTATGGATGATGATAAATTCTAATGAAGTATGCATGATGTTGCTTTGAATATATATTGGGCTAACATGCTAAATGTGAGATTTAATAAGATTACGAAAAAAAATGCACGTTATGATATCCTCGTTTATGCTTTACACTGGTGATTATGTTATGTTTATCCACAAACGAAGGGTTAGACATAAAAGAAAAAGATCATGTACTCTTCTAAAGATATTAATGACCATTATACAAGGATTTATCCTACTATGGACTAAAATAAGTTTATGATATCGACAACTTAAACGTTATTAAGAAAAGGCTTAAACTAAGCACCGATGGCTAGATATAAGCGGTGTCCCTTCCCGATTTGGAAGGTAAGTCCACAATGATTTCTATTAGATAGAGGCGGCTTACCATGTAATGTGGAACTATGGGTCTAAAGACGTCTCCTAGTTCTTGACTTTGTTGCAACCATATGAGACTAAGATCAGTCGACCACCTTCTTCGGGGTGTGGATTGGTGGAGTTTAGACACTGGATTCCTGTTTAGTTCAATGGTCTACGTAATTTAAGTCATATGTTCCCTAGATAAATTAAAGACAAAGTTAATGGACGTTGACTCGGGTGACTTGAGAGTCTAAAGTATGGGATTTACCTAGACATTGCATACGTTGAACTCTAAGGGATGCCTAAGAGATGGTTATTATGTAATATTATAACATGAAAGGTATAATGGTTATGTTACTGTTGTGTTATCCTTATTATGAAGTACGTAAAGTTACATTAGCATGTATGGTCTATATTTCTTTATGAAGTTAATGACTACTTATTTACAGGTTAATGATCAAAGCTTTACTTATGGTCTCTATATTATATAGTTGGTTGTGTGGGGATTATGGGACTCACATTGACCATTGCAATTGTAGGGTAGGTTAGGGACCTCATTGTTAAGTTTTTCGTCTGGTTTGGCTATGTACATATGACCTTTTACCTATTTGAATTGTAACATGAAACTATGATACTTTTGGTGGATTATGATCATGCTTATATTAATGGAAATCCTTAATAAATTATTACTTGTGTATAAGTATGGCACTGAAGACTTTCATTATGACTTAGCATTAGTTTCCAAAGAAATGATAAATGATCCTTTTCATGCATGTCCTAAATGTTATGTGCAATATACCAAATACTAGTACATGTGGTATACTAACCACATTGACTTTAGATTACTACAAATGCGGGTCCGGCCATTGAAGATAGCAGGTCGATTGAAGAAGCATGGAACTCTTTCTCCATGTGTTTATAGGTCATCAGTTCGGGATTTTTTTTCATATTCTAGCTACAAAGACTTAGAAGATTTTAAGAACACAGTATTCCATTATATTTTTTGGATTCTTTTGTCTTATGTCGTATATGGAATATTGACTATTGATTGATTAAGTTCAGATTCATACTCTTTAGATGGTTATACAGTGTGAGACAAGTTTTTAAAATATCGTATGCTATTATGAAGGTTAAGTATGAAGGCCTAAGTATACTCACATAGTCATAAATGTTTTAATTTCCGCAATTTTAACTGAATGACATGTTATGACGAATGGTAAGAGGGCTTTCTTGAGTCCTCTGAGAGGAAGATGACGCGGTTCACATATGTGGGTCTCTCTCAGCTGTGCCAAGTTGGTATGGAGAGTATGAGGTTAAATATTCTTAGGACGTTCAAGGTTCATTAAACAGTTACATAGTATATGTTCATGGTGTGTGAAGCTGACGCCATTAATTATGGATTGAGAGGCTATGTGATTAATAGGAGGAAACTTCTTTTTTCTTGATAATCATCTGTCCGTGCCTTAGATTTTTCACACTATGTGTCTTTAAGCATCTTAATCCCTTTCTTGTGGGTTTAAGGGGATGAACACAAGGACAGCCGCGATGAGAGTAGGGAAGAGATGAGAGTGTTGGAGCTACTCCCCAGGCAATCGAAATGCCCCTCAAGGACAAAGCCTGGGGTTGCGACAAATGAACATAGTTTCGTCAAAAACCTATGGCAATGATTGATGGAGGTGAGGGGAGGCCATACTTCAAATGGCCAAACACCATCACCCAATCAAGCTCAAGACATTAGGCAAACGCAACAGAGACTTGTTCCGTGAGATAGATAACCAAAATCTAGTATATGGTTAGCCATCTGAGAGATTTCACAAGGATGAATCCTCGAATTTTAATTGGATCAAAAAGTTGGTGAATCCCCCAAGACATCCTGATGAGGTCTACAAGTATTTTTTCTAAGGGGGTGAGTACTATGAGAGAAGGAGCTTGCTGCCTATAAAAAACCAAGGGACATGGCTACACATGATACACAACGGAAGGATAGTAGGGCTTTACTTTTAAAGAGGTGGTCCCGTGAAATGGAAGATCTTCAAAGAGGTATTTCTTGAAGATTCTTCCCAAAGGAAGCAAGGGAAGCTAATTAGAGGAGTTCATAAACCTCGCCAAGGAGGTATAAGTGTTCAACGAATAACTCCTTGAACATGAAATTTCATTAAGTTGTCCAAAATGCTTCACTCTTTGGTTACGAATGATGGATGAGATGAGCATGTTACAGGCGGTGTCGAAGACTTTGAAAATAAGGTCATGCAGCTGGCTTCATGTTAATATGGATCTTTATAGGTTAATGGTTCATGCTCATGTGAGGATAGTCTTTAAGGAAGAAAGAATAGGCAAGCCAAGACGGCAAGGTCTTGTGAATGTAGTTTTATCCTTAAGGTACGCTTGATGTGCAAGATAATCCTAAGTTCAAGAAGAGGTTTTTCAATCAGGGTTCCTTCTATTTCACCAAGAATCGGGAATGGGATAGAGATTCTAATCCTAAACCTCAAAGGGGAGAAAATGTTGATCCACCAAGGAGAGAGACCAACTTGTGGTAAGTGTGGTTATGGCAAGGATAGCATATGGTGAAAGATAGTTCTAAGTTAGAATCCAAGAAAGGTGAATGGCCTAGCTCAAAACAAGCGGTCCTAGTTTTGAGAACTCAAAAAGAGACGTTTCTATTCATCAAGGCTAGGGGGGTGAACAAGAAAAACTCTCCCGATTCTGACGAGTATGTTACAAGTCTTTTCTATTAATGTTTATGATGTGCTTAAACCCAGGTGCTACCCTCTTTCTTTTGTTACACCTTTGGTAGCTGGCATCTTTAATTACTTCTCGATGTTTTGATTCAAACCTTTTCGGTGTGTACCCAAGGGATTATGTGGTTGCAAAAAGAGTCTATGGAAATTACTATAATGTTTTCGAAATACAGTTACTTTGTTGATTAGGTAGAACTTGACCATGTTAATTTTTGATATCATATTGGGTATTGATTGGCTTATGCATGTTTGCTTCCATAGATTGTAGAACATGGGAGGTAGCTATAGTAAAGTTTCAATTCCCCAAATGAACCCTTTATAGAGTGGAAGGGGAAAAAATCTTATGCCAAGGGGTCAAATAATTTTCTTGCAGAAGGATGGTAAGAATGAAACCAAGGGGTGTCATATAAGTTGGGAGGTTAAGGACCTATAATATGGACGACTTCTATTGAGCCAGTCCAGTAGTGAGGGAAGTCCCTGAGGTTTTCCGAATGACCTTCTAGAAGTTCCTCAGAACGGAAAATCCACTTTGCATGATTTATTAACGAAAAATAAGAATCCCATTTAAAATTCCTCCATAAAGGCTGCTCCGGCTGGAATGTAAAACAGAGTTGAAGCTCAAACTCAAGTTTACTAGACAAGGGTTTCATTCAACTGAGTATTTCTCCCATAGGTTGCTCCGGTCTGTTTGTCAACAAAGAATAGGATGAGGTATCTTAAGAATGTCATAGAGATGGCCTATTAATAAAGGGTCACCTTTAAAGAAAACAAGTATCCTATCCCTCAGATTAGATTAATTGGACTCTATTTGATAAATCTAAGGGTGCTATACTTTCCAAGATTGAGTTAGGTTGGGATATACCAACTTAGGCGAGAGGTGAAAACATGTTTCTAAAACAGATTCCAAATAGCTATGGTCAATATAAGTTTCTAGTTATGGATTTGTTAACACGAATTCACCCCGACTTTTATGGAAAACTAATGAATAGAGTTTTTCCGAGATTTACCTCTCTCATTTGTGATTATCTTCATTGATGATATTTCATATACTCAAGAATGAAAGTGAAAGAATGAGACTAAGTTCAGGTGGGCCTTGCAAGTCCTTAAAGAAAACACCAGCTTCTATGCCAAATTTAGTATGTGGAATTTTGGTGCAATCATTTTTGTTAATGCCAATTATTCGATGATGGTTAAAGAGGTGACCAAAACAAGACGGATGCAGTTAGAAATTGCCCTTACACCTTTGACGCCACGACAATGAAGTTTCAGGGGTCTAAACCGGGTTATTATATAGAAGGTTTTTTGATGCATTTTCACCATGCTTATCCATGAGAGCTTTGACCCAAAAAAGGTGAAAGATTGAGTGGTCCAAAAGATTGTGAAAGAGTTTTCAATAATTAAAAGATTAGGTTATCTGATCCAGTTGTTGACCTTACCGGAGGAAAATGAAAGCTTTGTAGTGTATTGTGATTCTTCCGGAGTGGGTTAGGATGTGCCTAATGCACATAGGGTAAGGTGTAACTTATGCTTTCTAGGAAACTTAAATTCATGAGAAAAAGTATCCAACTCATTACCTTGAGTTTAGCTGCGATAGTTTTTTGCTTGAAAATATGGAAACATTATTTGTACCATGTACATGTTTATGTGGTACACCATAAAAGTCTTTCAATATGTGTGTACAAAAAAGGATTAAATCTCCGAAGAGAGATGGTTAGAGTTGTTGAAGGATTATGATTTGAGTGTCCTTTACCACTCTGGCAGGCCAAGAGTTTGCAGATGCTTTGAGGTCGTATGACTATGGGTAGTGTCATATACGTAATGATGGAGAAGAGAGAAAAAAACACATGTGAAAGATTTTCATAGGTTGGCTCGTTTAGGTGTGTGGTTTAGAATATTCTCCAATGGTGGTTTCATGGTAAATCATACTCCGGCCCACCATCATTAGTTGGGAGCTGAAAACCATCTAAGTAGCATCTTGATCCCACTATTACATGGAGTTAAGGAATTGGTATTTGGTAAGCGCTCATTGCAGTCTTATCCTAAGGCCCGGGGATGGTTATTTCTTAGGGACCAAGGGAGATTATGTGTACCCGAGTTGTGTGAGGATTTGAGAAATCGAATACTGGAACAAGCCCGTGGTTCGCACTATTCTATACATCAGGGTTGCCACCAAAATGTATCATCACCTTAGAGAGATCATTGTGGGATGGTTTTAAAAAGGGGAATAGAGAGTGTATTGCTAAGTTTCCAAATTAGCCAACAAGTTAAAGCCGAGCATCTTAAAATCGGGTGGTTAACCCAAAATCATGGAGTTCCTTACTTGGAAGTTGGAAGTCATTCAAATATGGATTGTAGTTCGGTTTCTCGAAACCAGGAGGCAAAATGATCAAAATGGGGTATGTGGATAGGTTGACCAAATCTTCCCATTTTCTTCTGGAAGTCTACTTACACTACTGAAGATTACACAAGGATTACATTAATGAGAAGTTGAGTCTTCAGGGATTCCTTGTCCATCATTACAGATAGACGCCCAATTCCACTTATCGCTTTTGGAAGGTTTTTCAAATGGGTTTAGGTACTCAAGTGAAAATTAGCACTGTATTTCATCCTTCAAACGGATGTGTTCCAGGGTACGTACCATTCAAACCCTTTGAGCACATTTTATGGCCCTGTTTTATGAATCTTCCAAAGGAAGTTGGGATGGTATTACCTTGATGGATTCTCTTACAACAATAGTTAGCTTAGGCATCTTCCATGGCACCTTTTTAATATCTTGTTGGAAGAAGGTGTAGATCTCTGGTTGTATGTTGTGAGGTTGTTGTGAGTCCTCATCCTTGGTCCAGAATTATAATGAGGCTAAAGAAAAAGTTTTAATGTAAGAGATATATTGAAGACAACCTACAGTAGGCAAAAAGTGTTAGTGCCCGGACAATAGAAGAAGAGACCTTGAGTGAAATAGGTTGATCATGTCATTTCAAGCTTTCACCGATGAAAGGGGTTATGAGCTTTGGTAGGTTTAAATAGGGGAAGGAAGTCTCTTGTAGTTGGTCCTAAGAGGTTTTACAACTAATTGGGAGGTGCCTATTAGTACACTACTACCCCTAGGTGAACTAGCGTTCCAATTCATCCGTGTTTCATGTTTCTATGCTCAAAGAAATCATAAGCGACCGGTATCCATTCGGCCTATTGAAAGGTTAAGGTGTGGATGATAACCACTGGTTATTGAAAGACGTTCAAGGTGAGATTCTGAATTGCCAAGATTAAGAAGCTGATAAATAAGGAGTTGTCTCTGTAAAAGTTCTAGGGAGGGAAGCAACTTGTTCGAGGGTTGCTTTGCACATGGAGGTGAAGCGACATGAAGTCCCTCTACCCTCATTATTTACTCCTCCAGGGTTAGACATTCCTTCTTAGTAAATTAAATTAATGAATAATCATTGAAAATATTGGACTTGTTTTTTTTTCTAAATAGGTGCCATGTATGTAAAAGTCATAAACTGGGAGCTAAGAGAAAACTTTTCATGACTCTGTTCGTGCCAATTAGATGAAATAGGTATGCATGTGTCTTCTTGTGATTTTGTTTGTATTTGTTGGTGTCTTGAGAAGAAGATAGCATGGTAACTCTTGGTGTATTTGAGACTCATGTTGATGTTGAGATGGAAAATTCCACCACTATGTGTTATGAAATGTTAAGCTCTATTATGTGGTGCATCAGAAATTGCGTGCAACGTGTGATGTTGGGTATGTGTTGAACAGGAGTGTTTGAAGTACTCCTATGAGTTGTGAAATCATTATGGTTGTATGTGTAATCTTGTGATTGTGCAGAGGAGACGAATGTTTCTTAAGGGGGGGAATAATGTACCACTCCGGAAATATCAGACTTAGCTTAGATCTTATCTATTAAATAAATGTTTAAAATGATGTTCCGACCTATATAGTGTAATAAGTTTATTTAGAAGAGGTTAAGAGATAAAATGAAAAAGAAAGACTTTGACGTCCGGAAAGTAGCTATTTGAACAAGTTGACGTACCTAGTTTGGTTTGTGTTGAAGGTTTCCAAGTTCCAAATGAAGTCCAAAATTTGTAAATATACTAGCTAGGCAGTATGTCGTACAGAGGTCCAAAACGTCCAGGGTAATGGACACCCAAAGTACCCCAAGGAAGGGTACTTGGGGAGGACCGAACCCCCCCCCCCCCTAAATGGTTGTGAGGCGGTGCCTTGAAGCCTGCGAAGAGGCAGATTGGAGAAACAAGGGGCGCGACGCACATCCCTTCGACGAGGAACTTGACTCAAGAATATGAGGGCAGCCTCGTGAGCGGAGGATGACAACTCACCTCACTGACTCAACCCAAAAAATTTAGAAACATATGGGAATTGGCCCCGCGATACACAACAAACTTTCGTATTCGTAAAGTCAATTTTTTGGTAATTTAACTTCATAAAAAGAACAATTAAGTGAAGGGTGTTTTGGGTATTTATAGGATTACTAATGTGGAAACTAGGTAATTTTGATCACTTTAACACGTCCAAATCAGAGGGTCAAACCAATTATCAATTCGCAAGAAACACTCTCTTTTCTCATACTCTATTAAAAACAGAAAGAGCTTAAGGAAGAATACGAAGCTTCGAGGTTTACAATCAAATTTCGTGGATTATTATTCTATAAGGTATGGGTTCTTCACTCTTGGATTCCTTTCCCCAATAGGTCCTTAAAATATATGGTTTCGAGAATTCAAGATCTGGATTTTCACTCTACAAAAATTGTTTTCTTCTCAACTCTAGATTTCGTCTATCAATGAAAATAAGGTTTCTATGTTGATTTCACAGGGAATTGGTGAGTATAGATAAATAATGTTTGAATCTCAGTGGTTACTAATCCTCTCTCTAAATAATGGTTTGAATTGTTGTATACTACTTGATACCATGAACGGTTGAGATCGGAACTAAGACTTGAAAGAACCACTTTAAGGGGCCCTTTCCTGATCCTACATTATGAATTGATCTCTTGTATATGAATTGTAAGAGTGGGTATATACTATGCTATTGAGTATTTCACATGTTATGTTATGTTATGTAAAATTGAATGTAAGTTCTTAAAATAAGGTACTTGGGCAGCAAGAGGTAAGTCTTATAAAGTTGTGATTGCTCTATGATGTTATGTAGCCTGTGGAATTATGATAATTTGCTAATGAAGTATGCATGATGTTGCTATGAATATATGTCGGGTAGGAAACAGGCTAAAATGTGAAATCATTGTAAGACTATGAATGCAAGTTATGAATCCTCTTGTATTGATTTACACAAGCGGTGGATGATGTTAGTTAATCTCACATACGAAGGGTTAGAATGAAAGGAAAATCTCATCTAATCCTAAAGGTATCTCATGATCCTGATTATACAGAAGTTAATCGCCTAGGAACTATGATAAGTTTCTGAGTAAAAGACAACTTAAACGTTATTCAATAAAGGGATTTAAGATAAGCACCGATGGACTTAGATATGAGAGCTGTCCTTTCCCTAGTTGGAAGGTAGGGTCACAATGATTCTCATGAGATAGAGGGTTTGCCATGTAATGTGGAAAACATAGGTCTCTAATACGTATCCTTGTCTGAAAACTATTTTCCACCCATAGGAATTAGCTAGTGGATCCACTAGGGAAAGCTATGTCAGTCTGCTTCTACTTTGGATTATCGACCACCTTCTTTCAGTGTTTGTGGGGTTTATGACACTGATTCCATGTTTAGGCAAATGGTCTTCTACGTTGTGTAAGGCATATGTTCCCTCATGTAAAATGAAAAAAAAAAGTTAATGACGTGACAGGGTGATTGAAGAGTCTACGTAGTATAGGTAAGGTATGGGACTTTACCTAAGACATTGCAAAAGTTGACTCTAACAAACTTGTCTAAGAGATGGTTGTTATGTAATATGATAAAATGGAAGGTATGATGATTATGTTACATGTGTTACTCTGATATGCGTTGGTAACGTTTAATGAAACATGTTATTTTGGTTATATTGCTTTATGAGATTATGACGACTATGGTTAAACGTTACATGAATCAAGCTTTATTATGGTTCCTATCTATATACTTGGTTGTCTGTGGGGTGGTTATGGGCTTCATATGGACCATTGCACTTGTAATTAGGGATGGGACATGGTAAGTGGTTGTTTTTTTTTTTTTGTTTTTTTTTTATGGGTTTTTATGTGCATATACCTTTTCAATATGAATGTTAAACAGACTCTATGAATATATGTGTTTGGTATGGTCCATGTTTTATGGTTGATGAAGCCTTAATAAATTATACCTTGTTTTATGACATATGCAATGAATACTTTCATATGACTTAGCATGTTTCCAAAGAAATGATAAATGATCCTTTTTCATGCAGGGCCTTAAATGTTATCTGCATTATACCCATTACTTAGAGATGTGTGCATTACTAACACCAGTACTTTATATTACTACAAATTGTACTATCTGGCCATAAAGATTAGGAAGGTCGATTAAAGAAGCATGGAAACTCTTCTCATGTGTTTGTAGGTCCTCATGTTGGGGATTTGCTATCTTTTCATATTCTCGCTTAGAAGACCGTAAGAAGTTTTTTAAGGAACACTCGATTTCCATTATATCTTTGGATGTTTTGTGATTAAGGCCTATATGCCCTTTTACATTCATTGGGTAAGTGAAGATTCGTATCTTTAGATGGTTTATACATGTGGACATGGTTTTTAGAATATCTTATGTTATTACGAAAATGTTAAGTAGAATGCTAAGTATACTTGCATCGTTTAAGAAAGTTTTAAACGAATGCTAAGACGCTGTTGAGTCCTCCAAGAGACGCCGCCGCCAGTCGCATATGGGAGTGCATCTCCGGGTATGACAATGATCCACCGTTTAACTTAAAGATAGAGTATTTGAAATCAGACTCTCGAAAAGGCATATGGAAAAAATGGCCTACCCATGTTCGCCTATGCTACGGGCACGAGGCGCTGCATAGTTCAATTTGACATCTCTCTAGTAAAATAGAACAGTGTTTTACTCACGAGTTGGGTTGACGATCGTTCAGTGATATTGGAACGGACTTATTGTAGACCTTTAATTGATAGGTCAGGGTGACCGAAATCTTACTGTTTGATAGGTAGGGTAATTTGACGTGACTCTTGTAGAAGCTCATATTGAAAAAACATTGCGGAGAGAAACGTTTGAACTAGCCTTGTTTTTTAGGTCTTTATGACCCTAAACATATCTGATATACTTATACAATTGGTAAAGGAACCTTAATAATATGAACAGCTTAGGAATTCATGGTTTCATAACCTTTCAACATACAAGGGATGATACAGATATTTTACTTAGAAGTTGTTGGACATTACATAGATTGCCCCTATTTCTTGGGTACCTCAAAGAATTGTGACAGAAAGATGGAAAAACACATCAATTCTTGATTTGAAAGCAAAATAAAAAAATTCCTCGGGAAAATTTTATTGATGTGGCAAGGTCCCTCCACTTTAATGATCCAAGTAAGTGTCTTCCTGTGATTGGTTAAAACCCATGGCCGAACAAAATTCAGACGATGCTGACATTTCTTGTCCAAATCTAATTGTTCTTGCCATTTTCAATTTAATCCTTCACACCTCTCCATAGAACGTTTTGTCATTTCTTCGTCTTTCAAGTTTTACTTGAGTTTCATCAAACATTACAAACATTCTTAACTATCCTTTGACTTGACTTTATTCTAGATCTATGACATAATTACACTTTAATAGGGGAGAGAGGGGGGAGGAGAGTGGGGGGAGAAAGTCTACAAAGCAATTTGAAGACACAAACCACAATTTAGACGAGGATCAGTGTTGGAGAATGAATATGTTGGGTAAATTATTTTACAAATGACCATGAATTTTTATAAATGATGATTTAGATTTTATCCAAAAATATTAACCCCCTTAAGTTTAAAACTAAAAATCATTTTAGCTCTGCATAAATGAAAATATTTATTCATGTGGACGGTTTACCGGACATCTTGTTAATACAATTAGAGGGGGGGGGGGGGGGGGAGTGAACACTGGGTACAATCTCTATTGGAATGTGGTGTGGTTTATTAATACAATATGTTATTAAAGTTTAGTTAGAGAAAAAGAACAAAACTGAAATGAAGGGTGTTTTTGACCATTTGCAATTTATTTTTTGAATTGTCAACTTTCACACTTGTGAATTTAAAAATCAAAGATAAATTTATTAATTAGACTTTGATTAAATTGGTCCTTCCACCAAAAAATGAACAAAAAGTTCATGTAAATCAGCCAACTTAAACTATTTAAGATTTGTCCCTATAACCAATATTAAGTGACTTGTCAGAAACTTTTTTTATCGTTTAAAAGAGTGAATTTTTTTTTCAAAGTTCAAGATATTTATTAATTGGATTTTTTTTTTAAGATTTATCCTTTTCATTTACGATTGTGGTAACTAATGTACATTCTTGTAGAATAGTTACAGGAATAATACTAATTACAAAAAAATCTTAGAATATTTGTCCTTAATGTTTTCTTTAGAGGAGTTATATATCCCAACAAACACCAACTTAATAACTAGACTAGAGGAAGTATCATACATTTCCCAAGTATGATAAAAAAATATGAATTAATTATATTCAAAGAAGATACAGTAAATGATGGGAACAGGTTACACGTACCCCCTCCTCCTCAAACTATGACTGGAATTACAAAGGACACACTTTAAAGAAACAAAGATCCTCTTAAACCCCCCTCCGCCCCGCGAACCCATTTTTTAAAACTTTTACACTTTTTTTATTTTGGCTTACATGGAATATCTCCCACGTGTCCTTTAATTGCGTGGATTCACGGAGTGTGCCAGGTAATACTAAAGTGTACAAAAATTATAAAATAAATGAGTTAGGGGACCGGGGGAGAATAGGACCGTAAGTTGGGAATGTTTGTAGTGCGATTCGTCAGAGTATAGGAGGGGTACTAATGCCTTTTATGACAGTAAAATACTCTTTTATTGTTTCTCAGTTAGGAATGTAACAGGTGTGTACCAACACACATGAAGATAACAAAAAGTTCTTAAATACTAAAAAAATACTTAATACAGCACTTGCCAATTCACAGGTGTTTAGGGGTTTTGGATTTCCCTTTTTTCCCTTTGCTTTTAATTTTCAATTTTTGTTCTTCGTCTAGCATTACCAAGAGGCCATGTTTCAATCAAGTCCTTAATCTCTTCAGGTATATAACTAAAGTCAATTATAGCTTCCCATTTAATTGATATACACGGCCTCACTGGATATGGTAGTGATTTATACTAGGTTTTTTTCCTTAAAGTAGGTAGATATTAGATATAATCTTTGTGTCAGAAGAAGTTTATTATGGTTTTCCTTTATGTTATTTCATGTTTCCTTGATTTGTATATTATGATATGAGATTTATGTCCATCACCCTTCGTGTCCCACCCCATTCCAGGCAATTGATCTGACCACCCTACTTATAAAAGGGGATACCTTCAAAAAAAAAGTTCTCTATTGTGGTAGAGTGAATACTAGTGTGGAGTTGTCGAGGCCTCCAACATTCATAGCTAGGCTTTTGCACTGTGAAGAATGGATATTTAGAGTCACAATGATTTGTATAAGAAAGTTATTGTCTTAATATATGGTGCTTGGGAAATGGATATGCTTGAGTCGAGTGTTAGGTTGCAAATGTTCATAATTTCTTAGTAAGATAAATGTTACATGGAAGCAGAACGTATCTCTTATAGGTTACAAATAATTAATTAGAGTTGGCCTGATGGTTTAAACAAAAACTATCGATGGGAATTTATAGTAGTGGAGGAAGTAGATTCAAAATATAAAATTTGAGATAAGTACTAGAATGGAATACCTAAGATTTAAATATATTATTTAAAACAAATTTTGCAACCTCCTTTGTCAAATACAACGAAGGGGATAAATTAGCTAATTGTCAAACCTAGTTCCACCACTTAATAATAGTGTAAATGCTAACTACATATTATAAATGAAAAGTATAAGTACCCTCCCTCGATAATATTGAGAGCACAACTTCTTAACTAAACTAAGGGCCTATTCCCCCCCCCCCCACCCCACAACCCAATCCAAAACACATTGTTTTTTTATAATTTTGTGAAACCTTTTTGGATTATGTGGCATCAAAAAGATCTCACACGTGGCCTCAATTTGCGGGCGGAGTCATAGAGTGTGCACGTAATACAAAAGGTGTACACAATTACAAAAAAAAAGTTGGGGGACAGGGGTTTTTTTTTTGATTGGACTTAGTTAGCTAAGGTGTGTCTCTCGGATTTATCAAAATCTAGTGGTAGTAGTGTCTTATCCCATTCAATAGAATTGTCTAAAAAGAGTACTTAATCAGTTAAATAAAATATATCGTATGTTGTTGTTTTCTTTTAAACTTTAAGGGGGGAAAAAATAATAGGGACTAAATTGCTAATAATATTTCTAAAAAAATTAGGTGGTGGGAGAAACTTCAAAACCTAACATTAACGCATTGAAACAAAAATGTGTGTATATTGTTGACAGAGATTATTTTTTCATTTCTAAAAGGAGATTTGTTTTTGGTTTTGGGGTTTGCTTTCTGAACTCATGAGACCTTAAATTTGTATATAATAGGATGAGACCATAGTACGGACTGACCTGTTGTGGGATCTACTAAAAAAACCCTCAAAGCACTAGAAATTTATAGAATTCCATGAGTAATGTTGGGTTTCAAAAGATTGTGAATGAAGTTTAAAGAGGTTTGGACTTTATAAAGAGTTTTGGACTTTCCGAAAGAGTTCCAATTGTTCTACAATTGGACTTTTATGAAAAGTTACGACTTTTCGGTAAGTTGTGACTTTAATAAAGAGTTTGTAAACCGTCTGATAAGGCACCACTAAGCCGTCATTCACCACACCACCTATTGTCTATTACAATTTGAGGGTTTCCTATTAATTTTCAATTAAAAAATTTGACTATTCTTTTCTACTAAAATCTAAATTCTAAAATGTATTTCAAGTTGGTTGATAGGTTTGCTGACATCGTGATTTTAAGTATGATACACTAGTAAGTTATTCTTATGAGAGGATATATTCCATAAACCTTGGGTAGTTGAGGGGTGACTAATTTCCTTAATAAACATTGTTAAAGTCAGTGGGTAATCTCATTTTTGAGCAAAATCTTTTGTTTATTATGGTTAGTTTGTTTCAGATTCTTATTGCTTTACTGTGTTATGGTTTCTAGTTCTCAAAATATTTTTTACATGTTGTTGTTTCTTACCAAGTTCTTTAAAATTACTGTTCTAAGTATGTTAGTAATAATTTCACACCAAAAGTCGCTTTGAAATCTAGGTATTTAGTCAAGCATGCTTGCATTATACACAAACATTCTGCTAATCAGGATTTGATGTTCCTTGGGAGGAGAGTTTTTCTAGATCTTGTTGAAAGGTATAATATTATCTTAATTGACATTTGAAGCAGAACTCTTCGGGTCCGGTCGAAAATAAGTACTTGTTTTCTTGGAGAATTATTGCCCAACGTTGGCATTTCCTTTAGCAGTTTTTTTCTTCCATATTTGTAGACAAAAATTCTCTGACTTTTAATTATGCTTATGAGGTTCATTATTTCTGATGGTTTAGATTCAGTGAAATCAATAGAGTTAGCGGCTTTCCTAGAAAAATTCTACCAAGGAGGTTGTGGAGAGGAGCTTATGCCACATGTTGTATATAATAGAGGTGTATATACTACGATTGCTTCTAGAATTAATGAAATTGGAGCTGAACTTTAGCCAGTTGGAATACGATCCGGCAAAGGTTTACATTCGCTATTGTAGATGTAGGCTAATGCTGGTGATAAGGGGGCAGGCATTGTAGAAAAGAGTACATATTAGGCAACTTAGTGATAGATATTTGAACTTATGAAGGCCACTTTAAGGCTGAAAGTTTGAAAGAAAAAATTTCTTGTTGAAGGATTATTTTCATAAAAAAATAATTCTTGTCTGAGTATTCCGGAAATGGTTACAAACAAATTTTTGCCTCATTTAGTTGGATGATTCCTTCGAGCCAGTCGACCAAGCTCAAAAAGGTTAGATCTACAGGGCTCTTGGTATATAGAATGTATATATTTTTTCGGCTGTCCTGCATTATAAAAAACACTAACGCATCTTTTTTATTAGCCTACTGACAAATTGTTTTTGATTAGAAATTTATTTTACTCGGATATGAGGGACACATGTTCAGGGACAGAATTGCAGTTCTTTACTGTTGATTTCTCCTATAGGCCATTACTTGTAAGGACAGGTAAATCTGTAGCATTTTAATAGCAAGGAAAATCCTTTTCCGCCCATGCTTGTGATATCTTTTGTAGTGAACCTAGTTTTTGCCTGAGATTGTTTTTGTATCCTTTGCTACAAAAACTATCAGGTTCGGACTATGATGGGTTATATTACTTCTATCTAAAGCAACAGTTATGGTTACATATGTGGACATGGTTCCCTAGTTAGAATGTGCTCTACAATGGTTACATGACAGGGATAGGTGGAGGAAACATCAAATGCACAATTTTGTATGTCAGATTACTATGATTCAGGGAATGGATTTTGTTCCCCATGCTTGAAGCTTGCAAGAAAACTAGAACCCATAGTGATTCATGATGACATCAAAAGATTTGAATGCTAGCCATTTTGTCATTTTTCGTGGCTCACAAATCAGAAGTGGAAAAGACATGTGCATAGATGAATCAATCAAGGCACAGGTATAGCTAATGATGAAATTTACTTTTTTCATTATGATGGATTCTATTTTCCATTTGAGGTTTAAATTTACCATAAGGAACCAATTTGATAATCATATCAAGGCTTTGACAGGAGTCTGTTATTCAAGATGCATTCAAAAGGAAAGTGGGTGATAGCATGGAACTTTTGCCTCTCAATAATCTTGTTTGTGTTTATTCATCATCTGTCTTGTGTCTTATCTTTTACTTGACTTGAATCGCATTAATTGTTTACGTACACAGGTATTATTCTTTTGGATATCATACAAAAAGTGAAAGCTAAGAAGAGGTAGTGAATTCTTTCAAAATAGTGCATCAAACAGGAGCGTATTCAAAACAACAAAGTGGCTTAATTATATATTGTATTAAAAATATCAGTAAAATCGATTCCTATGTTGAGCCAACTTCCTAAATTTCTTACGATAAATCATTTATAGGAGGATGAACATGTGTGCGGTAAAATTGTATTCATCCTAATTTAATTTCCTCAAGGTTCTTTCAATCTCAATACAAGTCAAACGAGGGAAAACTGTTGCTGAAACATCTACAAATTTAGGCAACAACTAGAAGGGAAGTGTAAAATAGGGAAAATATACTTTGGGAAAAGGAAGTCTGGAGTTTCTAAGTAAGCTAAAGTGAGTTTTTTATAAACTTCAAATGATTAACTCACTAAATCATGATGATTTAGGTGTGTAGTCAAGATATGGTTGGAAGATCTTGAAATGATCTTCAAATCCGCCAAAGTTTGCGAGATTCTGAGTCATATGATTAGTTATGCCTTTTGAAGTTGGGTTTGTTGGATTAACAAATGTCTAATCCGGGATTGGGGAAGTCCAAATTGGTCGTTTGGATCCTACTTAATATATTAATTCCTTTTAGAAGTTAATTGGGGTTTGGTTAATAACAGGCACTTTGTTCAATTTAGAAAAAATACAATGACGTGATGGCTTTTAAAGAAAAAGGACAAAGGAGAACAAAATAAAGAAATGCACAAGGAAATTCGAGCTTGGTGTGAATCGTTAGGGGGTGCCTCACTAAAAAGGCTGTAAATCTTCCATAACATTGACTCGTTTCACCACTTCCAAGATTTTATTCAGCATGAAATAGTTCTAAAATGATTTGAAATGGAATGTTGATTGGTGAACTTGAATGCTTTCGTTCTTGAACATAATAAGAATTTAGGAATTTATTGATGTAGAAGTTTTTGTTCTTTGAGTTTTTTTATTGGGTTAGATCCTTCTATATACGATATTGGAACATGAATTATAAAGTTGATTTGAGAAAAAGAATCGAATTAAATCGATTTCAGGCTAAGGAAAATGAGGATGAAAAAATTGTCAAATTTTTGCCTAAGGAACATGTTTGCGGCACGTCCCATACGCAGGAATGGAAGGATGGGGAAGCTGCACTAGCAGTTGCACCAGAAAGTAGCATCATGGCCGGCTTATGTAAAAAAAAAAAGGGCGCGGCATGTTCCGATTCGCCCGTATCGGGTTACATTTTTCACCAGTTTTGTTATTCAGTCCATTTAAGGACTTTCGAAATGTAGACACTTCCTAATGATTCTAACTACTCAATATGACTTTAACATATAGAAAATCATCGAGAAAACATAAATACAACCTGAATCCATAACTTAAAAATTCAAGATCAATAAAGAGTCAAGTAAAGAGAAGATAAGATCAAGGTTAAGCGGAGTCAAGAAACAAGTAAGAGAAGTTCAATTGAAGTTCATAAATATGTTACAAAAGTTATAACTTTATTTAAGACTTAAGTTTTCAGTTCATGTCAGAGTAAAGTTGAAGTTCTTTCTTTAAAGAAGTATATGGGGACTAAGTAGTCCCAAGGAAGTATGTTTCAATTTAAATAAAAAATAAAATGGAGATTTCCAAAATGTTTCGGGATTAATTTTCGAGAAAAAGAGTAATCGTTTTCTAATTGAGCAAGAGGGGAAACTTTAGTCCAAGATAGTTTTTTGGGGGGGTTATGTATTTTACACTTGACCTCAAAATCACAAAAAAAAGTATAATTTTAAACATAACAGAATTAGTAATTTTGCTGACTATTATTAGCACAGATATGAGGTGCGAGTTCATCTTTACTCAGGCTCCATAAAACCATGGAGACATCATAGATAGCAAGAGGTCATATACTTTTTAGATTAATTCTCTTCAAATAGACTAGTGGGCCCACTAGTAGTTCAGGATTCTATAACTCCAACTAGGTTTAGGATGACCCAAACAGCATTGGCCTAATAATAATGTACCATCGGTTATTATTATAGTATTAAGTATGGTTGCCGGGTTAGAAAAAATCCCACAATAGAATTGCATGGTTCCTCAATGGCGTCTGCTTAGTATGAATGGGGTATGGGATTTAATTCATGCACTGCATAAGTGACTATGAGAGGGAGCATGGTACGTCTTTTATCATTGATAATTAGTTGACCACCAGTTTATTTTGTGTTTTTACAACCATCTCGAGCTTAGATCTTGCATACACCAAAGTTGAAAAACCATGTTTTAAACAACTTTTCTTTTTTATTACAGATGGTCTTTAAACTCCTATTATTGAAAAGGAGTTTAGTACGTATTAGGAGTTTTAAATGAGTAAAGGTTTTAGTTCTTATCTCTTTCAAGCCCTTGTTGTTTTAGAATTCACTAGCCATTTACTCTACATGACATGTACTGATGCCAGTTGACTGCATTCATATGGATGCCGACGCAGGTAACTAGGATGGACATTGTATCACAACGTTGATCCAGTGAACACTTTACAGTTATTGGTGAGCAGTCTTTCAATTCTGGAGGATCCCCTTTATTTGTTTCTTAGTTTAGTTCCTTAGGATGTTGTGGGGGGGGTTTTCCCAACATCCATATCATTTGTTTTAGAGGCTTCATGCACAATTCATATGTTAGTCCTTTGAGTCCTTCATTATCATTTATTAAACTATTAAGGCATGAGCATTTCTATTTTGTCATAATTTAAGGTGTTTTATCTTTAATATGTCTAAGTTACTCGCTAAAAAGGTTGAGTAAGTACATTTAACTTTATTAATGATTTAATCTTCCATAAGTGAATAAAGCCAGGAAAGGAAAAGGGTTTCTTGGGACATTCAATGGTCTTCGAGTGGTGTCCAGTCAGGAGTAGACTGGTGGGAGTGACCAAACTGGTTATCAGCATATAAGGTTCAAGAGACCGGGGATTCTAGGAATCATGTCTGTAGAATTTAGTTATCAATGTGAGTGTGCCACATCTATAATTAGGAGGATGCATACTTCGTAACTTCCTTCACTTCTTTCATTCTCAGTTGGGATTTAGATTTTGTTCTTAAAATTTCCTTCTGAAATTTGTGCCTGCATGTGTTTTCAGAGATCTGCCTCCAACGAACGAGAAGTAAGAGGTCGTATGCTAGGGGTAATGTTGAGAACAAAAATTACCAAATGCATATGAACTGCAACCTAAAGGAGAAGTACCCATGCTAGATCGTGAGTGATTGAGAAATCCAGATAGTAAGGCAAGTTGCGAATATCAAGTGGGACAGAGAGGTAACCGACAGGAAGTGGCTAATACTCTCATAGATCCGGGAGTTTTTAGGGCATGACATCAATGTAGTTCATAGATTTAATGGCCTAGAGGCATCAAAGAACGGTGTTGTAGTTACTTTAGAAAATTTTCAAAATATTGCATGGTGTTGTTGTTGATGTTGAGAGGGTTTTAAAAAGATTACATATAACTAAAAGGTATTGCTATAGTCTTGTTCGACAATGGAAAAACGAATAGTGCTGAGGATGCGCAATAGTGAGTTGGGTTTGTTTAGAGTTTTTGAGAGTTATATCAGGGACGTGATTCACCTGTGAGTTTGCGAGGGAGAGGAAAAGATAATAGAATTCTAATCATAATCAAGATCTATGAGTGTTCATGAGTTAGTCTTAAGGTTCGCACAACTTTCCCACTATTGCCTAAGAAGAAGGTTGAGTTCATAAAGAGCATTGATTAGGTTATTGGTTGTTGGGTGGTTAGGCAGTCAGGCAACAAGTTTATAGGAGATATTCAAGAAGGTTAATGCTCATGGTCAAAAGTTGCAGGAGTATAATATGAAGGATAGAGAGGGTTGAAGAATAAGAGGGCTAAGACATCCAGACAACGAGTCTCAGATAGCCAAAGAGTAATTGCACCGATCTTCCTTAGTCACAGAAACATAAGGGACCTGCACCACTATGTGTTAGTGCATATGCTACCTAAAAAACTAATGTGTGTAAAATAGTAATAATTCTCAGATTTTTAGAGCTTAAACCTGCCTATTCTCAAGAACCGTATTGAACAAAGAGGTAGTAACCCTCTTGCATGTGCTAAGTGCGGCAGAACACTCAGGTTGGTATTTGTCTGTTAGGTCTCTATTGGTTGTTTCAAATGTCATTAGGACGGTCAGTTAATTTTTTGACGGAGCATCTAAGAAAAGAAAGGTAGTGGAAATCCGATCAAAATTGGGGCCAAAGATTCTTCAGTTTCTCTCCCAAGGACAATGTTGCACTAGAGGGGAAAATCAGTAAGTCTTGACAGAAGATCAAACCAGTTGTATGCTATCAACAGTCGCCAAGAGTAAGAGGATTCACCAAATATTTCATGGATGAAAAAGTCTGTGCTTTAATGTGTATGCCTGAGGAGAACCAGAAGTGATTTCTCTTTTATAAATCCATATATTGCTTTGAACTTTGATATTATTCCTAAAAACATAGGAATCACAGTATTTATACACCTATGGTGAGTCAATTCTAGCAGAGAGAGCCTATCGTAATTTAATATCGCATTTTTATCACTCAACACAGTACATATCTTATTTGATGGGTTTAGACATTGGTATATTTTGATATTTTTTAATGGAATGGCTTCACGCCTGTTATGCCTCGTTGATTGAGAAGTAAAGTTGAGTTTTCAAAAGAGTAAGTCTTAGAGTAAAAAAGTAGTTAAGTAGGACTAGGGCTCGTAATGACCCTCCTCCCCAGGTTTTTTGCCTTAATCTCCTTTATGTTGTTTAAGATAATTTCTATAGAAAACCGAAGTAATTTATGATTGTTAGCACTGATAGTTGGTTGCATGGTTGTTCATTTAGATGTTGTGCAGCTTTTCGGTTTTTGAGACCGTGAAAGCGTTGAAAAGTGAACAACCTCAAAATGGAACTACGAGAGTTCCATCAGCTTTGGAACGCGTGCATATTAGGCTAGTATCATGGCTGGCACAAGTATGAGCCTTCGTGCGAGTTTGGACCATAGGAGTTTTAACCTTGAATTTGGCCTAAGGTAGATTTTAGTTCAAATAATCTTGAAAAATGCGCTCGGATGAAAAAAACATTTTGCATGGTAAGTCTCTAGACTGTCGAGTTTGCCTAGAACGACCTGCCGTTGGCCTCCCGAGGTCTACTTGATCATTAAAGCCACTAAGTGGATTTAGGTTAAAATAACCTTGGAAATGGGAACCTCACTTTGTATCAAGATGACTCGGATTGAAAACACCAAATGCTCATTATTAGGGAACGTAAAATTGAGGGGTTTATGCTAGTTCAAAAGGCATGAATGGGATTCAATACGAATTCCGAGCACCTCATCGAAGAAGACTGTAAAAAGAAGCCAAAAGTTAGATATTGTGCAGAGTTTTTGAGATTTTAGCAATTAGTTTCGTCATTTATAAAAACCCCAAGCAGATTGAATGTCTTTTTAAACGTGTGATATGTTTAGTTATAGACTCAAATTTGGGTGATTCAAGAGGTTATATATTGGATTCCCGAGGAAATGCAGTTGCGAGATCGTAAAGCTGCTTTGGGACCATTTATTTGAGGTAAGTTATCATTTTAATCGCTTTCTTGGCACTTGTGAAAACAATTTGTGGACTATTTTTTTGACTTGAGTTTTCCATCATTCTATGTTCGAATTGATGATTCCAGTGGCTATTTTGAGTGGTTTTCCGACAAGAAAATTGTGGTGTTTATGGCAATTCATATAGGACCGTCTCGTTTTAGTAAATTTAGTGATTTAGCTGTGTTCCATTTCTTAGTCTGAGAAAATTGAGTTTTATTGCATGTTGATATGGGTAGTTTCAAGCCTCAAAATTGTGTTCCAATTTTTAAAACACTAGTGTGGGGATCCTGTTAGAAAACTATTTGTAGGTTTAGTTAATCTGAATTTCCTCATGGGTCCCGTTGTCCCTGTTTTGACCCCGAAAATTGATTTGTATCTATTTTTGTGATTTTAATGTATAAACGACGTATAACGTTTTTCATAGAGTAGCAGGATTTCGAGGCTGTTCAGAAAAGGGAAAGCTTAGAGTAGTGTTTTTGAAGGCGCGCATGTCGGCCTACAGGTCGGTAAGATACAACACCTCACTTTTATTGAGGTTCGAGCATGTGAATGCAGGTTATTAGTTGGGATTTGGATTAAGTAGTTATTCAATCATGCATATGTCTATGGCACTATCACAATATTTAGCAACGGTTTATACGATATTTCATGTCTCCATGCTGAAGCAGTGTATGGGCAATCCTTCATTGATCATTCGAACTGAAAATTTGGGATCAAAGACGACTTGTCTTATGAGGAGATTCCTGTTCAAATTCTAGATCGTTGAGTTCACAGGTTGAGAACAAAGGAATTTGAATCATTTAAAGTCCTTTGGAGGAAAAAAATTGTTGGAGAAGATACTTGGGAAGCTGAAGAGGATATGAAGAAGATATATCTACATCTCTTTGAATTCCGAGAAAATGCAGACCAAGCTACTAATTTTCTTCTTAATACTATCTAAATTATGAGTCAACATATTGTTTGTTTTCGATTGCTTGTTGGGTGTTTGAACTTGATGTTACTACCCTTAGCATATTAATAATAACCTCATTCAAGGACGAATATTACCAAGGGGAGATATTTTATCATCTCGCAACTAGAAAGAACTATAAGGAAGTGTAAAAAACATGGAAACAGTTACTTTTGGAATGTATAAGGAAATCTGAAATATTTAAGTTAAGAGTGAGTTTTTGGTTAACTTCAAAAGATCATAACTCCTATCTCACGATGAATTAGGTGTAGTTCCAGATATGATTGGATATCTCTTGGAATGATCTTTCCAAATTCTCTATGTTTACGTGACTCTCAATTTATTTTATGTCTTTCGGAAGTTGGGTTGTTGGATTAAGAAAAGTATAATTCTGATTAGAGAAGAGAAAATTTGCCTTTTCCTTACATAATTATATTAATTCGTTATTAAGAGTTTATTGGGGTAAAACAAGACTTTGTTCACGATAGGGCTTGGAGGAAAGAGGAGAAGGAGAAGAGAAATCAACAAATCGCCAAAAAACTTTCGAACTTGAATGTAGATTTCATCGGCGGTGATCCCTAAAAAGGTATGTGAGTCTTCAACTTAACGTTGGTTTCGTTCACCCACGTGTCAAGCATGTTTGATTCAGCGTGAAATAGCTCTATAATGATGTAAAATTGAATGTTCTTGTTGGTTGTTCTTGAATTGCATCCGGTCTTGAACATAAGTTGCGATTTAGCAATTTCCCAATGTATAAGCGTTCATTCTTGAGTTCATTGGGTAAGATTCATGTATATATTATATGGGTACATGAATCTAAAGTGATTTTGATAAAATGAATAGAATTAAAATGCATTTAAGGTCAGAAAACGAGAGGAAAAAATCATCAGATTTTGGCCTATGGAACCGGTTGAAACGAACTGTTCCTCATAGTTGCATGTAGGCGTGGGGAGAAGCGGCTAGCAGTTGCAACAGAAATGAGTCTCATCAAAGAGAGGCTTGCTCGATGGTGAACTCGGATGCAACCGGATTGGTTTTTTTACCCAGTTTTCGTTCATTAAGTCCGTTTTTTAGCCTTTCTACAGTGGTTTTTGAACTTCCTAATAATTCTAACTACTCCAAATTGACTTCTATACATATAGAAATCATGAATAAACGAAAATTTCAACGTTAATCCATAACTTCAAATTCAAGGGTGGTTATAGTCAAGTCAAGAGAAAATAAGTCATGTAAAGAGAAGTCAAGAGTCAAGTAACAGAGTTCATTTCAAGATTTCATCAGTATGTTACAACGTTAACTTGTTTCAGACTTAATTTTGAGTTCAGTGCAGACAGATGTAAAGTGAAGAAGTTTTTTTTCAAAGAAGTATATTTGCCTAATTATGTCCCAAAGAAGTAAAAAAAAGATTTCAATTTTAAATATGTATGGAAACTTGAGATTTCCAATGGGCTTCGGAGCCAGTTTTCAAAAAAGAGTAATCCTTTACTAAATGAAGCATGAAAAATAACTTTGTATTTCCAAGATTAGCCTATTGAGCTATGTTTTTGAGAAAACCTAATCTCAAATAACATAAAGAAGTTATGTTTTTAAACACAAGAGAGATAGTATATTTTTGGGAGTAGTATTGAATCAACGATATGGGGGTTGAGAGTTCATCTTAACTGAAGATCTCTACATAAATCCATGTAGCCATTCTTGGGTAGAAGTCATACTTTTTGGATGGAATCCTTTTCCAAATTAGACGACCGGCCGGCGCCGAACCAGGTAAGGGGAGAAAGGAAGAGAGACGAGAAATCGCTCTGGCCGGGGGAAGAGGATGTCCTCGGGTGTATAGTAGTGGGCATCCTAATAAATACCGACCATCACGTATATAGATTAAGTTAAGGTTGGTGGTAGAGAAAATCCCATAACAGTAATTTCACGGCGGTTCCTTAACGGGGTTCTAATTAGTATGAATGGTGGTATGGAAACTTATTCCTGCATTTCACAAGTAGGCTATGAGGAGGAGCACGGTCTATGTCTTTTATTTATGATTAGAGTTGAAGTAGTTTATTCTTCTATTTTTACATACCTCTCCGGTTCTTTGATCTTGACATACATAGATTAAAAAACCAACGTTTTTTAACAAGTTTTTCTTTGATATAACACTTCTTTAAAATGCCTTTCTTGAATGAGTTTAGTGCTATGGTATTCATGAATTGAGAAGAGTCAAGGTAACTGTTTAATTTCGTTAATTCTATCAAGGCCTATGTGTTAGAATTCCCAACGCGCATTAACGTACATTTAATGTACTTATGCCAGTTCCCAATGTATCGTATCTGATGCAGACGCATGTAACTAGGATTCAGCATTCTAGAGATCTTTGATCCATGCATTCGAGGATCATTTCATGGTTTTCTAGTTTAGTTATTAGGATGTTTTTGGGTTTTTCCCAATTATCCATCTCCATTCTTTAGAGGCTTCGTAGACCAGGAAGATGTTGTCCTTGAGTCTTTACCATATTTATTTATACTACGTGTAAGGCTGAATTGCCAGTTGGCTAAATTGAATGTTATTATCTTAAAAATGTTTTAAAGTTATTTTAAACTACTGAGGTAAGTGCATTTTAATCCTTGTATTATGTTGTAAGTCTTCAGCAATATATATAGTAAGTCAGCCAGATTCAATGGGACAAGCAATGGTCTTCTGAGTGGGGGCCTGTCTAGGATTGTGGCTCGGGCATGCAGTGACACCCAATGGATTATCTTACAATATAAATCAATCATGGAACTTGATCATTTGAAATGATTAAAATAATTGTTTTATGAATTTAAAAAAAGATTAGGTGAGTTATTTTATTAGTTTTCTCAGTTTTTATAAATTTTTAGAAATATCCATGTTTTACATAATTATCTATTTTATAAATATTTGAAAATTCATCACATAATATTATACATTTTAGTTAAATACTTAGTAATTTACTTTATTTGGTCTATAGTTTAGGAATTTCCAGTATATGTGGTTGTAATTCAGTTATTATTTTAAAATTGAAATTAATTATTTTTTTAATTAAGATTAAGAAGCTCGTTAATAAAGTTATGAAATTTACTTGTTGCAACTTTTATCCAATCGCTTAATCCTTCATTAACCTATTAAAAGACACAATTTTAGGCCTTTTTTACACTTCACGCTCAAACTTCCATTCACACAACCCAAACCACAACTTCCTCAAATTCATATAGTTATCATAATATATCCCAGTTCCCCAAAAATACCAGACCACTTCAATCATAAAATAAATCTTTCTACATTAGCGCCACAGATACCAGGTACCCAACAAATCTACCTATATAGAGTTCTTCTTTTTTCCCTCCAAACTCAGCTGACTCAAGCTCCAAACGCACGACATTGTTGCCCACACGCTGTTCATGTTTCTTTATGGACCAAAAGGTACCTTCCCATTAGTTAACCCGCGTCGTCCTTTTTCCCCCTTCTGGACGTCACAACTTTTTCTCATTCTTTCACGGATTCAAATTTTGTTGAAAGTTCCAATTAATACCTCAAAACAGCTCATCTTTTCCCTATAAAGAGCAATTACACTCAATTTATTGGTGAATGGTTGAGTTCGGTTCGTTTGCAATAGTCATTTTACATCTAATAATTTTGTATTTATCTCTGTGATTCTATGTGTTTCGAGAAGGTTTACACGCTTATATTTTTCTTTACTTGTTGTTCACATTCGACGAAATTTCGTGGTGGAGAAGTTTCTTCGAGTAGCTCATTTGTCCTAGTCGCTTCCCGTAAAAGGTTTAAAAGACTCGTTGTTACTCATGTTTTTTATCCTCTGGTTCTAGTTTTGTAATGCTTAACACCTCTTGTTCCTCGATGTTTTCTTTTCTTAATTTCTTATTTTGATAGACCCTCTATCTTGTTTGAGCCTCGAATAGGAAACATCAACGCAAGCATTTTAAGTTATTTTGCGTTTAGACATGTATTCTAATGGTCGCTTGGTAATATTTGTTAAGGATATCCATCCAATCTAATTCAAAATTCAAACTGATAGTTAACGTTATGGAATATAATCTTTATAGTTGTCAATATAGTATATGGTAGTCGAGCAGATTTGTAGGATTTAATTATTTAAAACCATAATAGTTGTTATTAAAGTTCCTGTAGTATATCGTAGTAATGTTTGAGCAATAAACATGTTCTCATCATTCTCTGCCCAAAACTCTTTATGGTATCAGAGCAGTATCTGAATGGCTTCAATTAATCCATTCATTTTTTCGCGTGGCATCCTCCCCACACATATAAATCATACTCACTTGTCTAGAAAAACTGATCTTCATCAAGGACTCTCCAACTATCCTTTGAAAATTATTATCAAAAACTACCCTACTTGGGGATCACCAAGCTCCGTTACTTCGTGGTCATTGTTATGGGCTATTTCATTGGCGCGACCACATACCTCCAACAAACATCACCTCTAATCCTGAATGGAATTTTGGGGATACAAAGTTTAATTAATTTTTGTAGTCATTATTTGTTGTTTGGCCCTTTGTTTTTTTACTATATCCTTTTTGGTAATGATACTATCACCCATGCCCAAACTTCAACAGAGGCATTTACAAATGGTGTTTGAAAAAAAATTAGTACACGGATTTATCTTTGCATGGAAGTTGTCTAGATCAAGAGATATTTCACGTCCAGTGCCTGGTGGATATATTCCATGATACAAAATTTAATTGCAAACGAAATAGATTTGCTGTGGAGAAGGACATGCGATCTTATAGATTTTGTGGTTCAAGTTCGTAGTGCGTGGTGCCTGACATTCGAGGTATTGTTGTAGCAATTCATGCTAGAGATACCCTCATATTATGACCATGAACTCACTAGGCAAAGTTAATAGGACTCAAAGGGTTTTTTTGTATTGAACTAGAAGATCCCCACATTCACCATACTCCAATAATCCTGTCTGCAAAAGGTACAACACAAAAATTGCATATTACCAAATAACGGTAATTCAGGGAAGACAAATTCAGATTTTCGTTATGAAAATGAAAACATTGTGTTAAGCGAACTTCTCTGATAGAAAGTCTCAACACTACGGCCTAAGACAACAATTTCGAGGAATAGATACAACCCAACTTCAATGTCAATTAATTGACCAATTGGGCATGATGAAAAATATGGTATCAAGCACGAGGCGTAATCAAGGGAATTGCTTTCATGAAAGTCCCAAGTACACCACACTAATGTGATTTTGAATTGATCATAAATGGTGTGAGACGTGGGCATATCATCACATCACTAGTGACTTGAGCAAACCTATCTCTTTATTCACCAAATGATGGTCGGACGAAACGCACAAACAAATGGTCGGGTTTTGTCTATCTCAATGGTGGGTTCGTGTAATTTCTCCCTACAAAACATTCCAGCTTTCTAGTGTGTTATGTGTTCCCTTGCTAAAACACAACCTTCATATTTGTATATAATTCTACTTGTTAGTACTAAGTGTCAATTGAGTTATGTTGTGACTATTTTTCTTGTGACGGGATCAAGTCAACAGGGGAGATCCGTTCAAAGTCGCACATGATAATCTTGTACAAGGTTTTTTTTATCATCTGCAGTTTCACAATATAACCGCTGCTTCAACATTCGACTTTTCATCAGATTCTCGGCATCAACATCTTGGCCATCCCAATTCTAGGTATCTTTAATTTCCATTTGGTCTTAGATTAGGATGAAACATCTTCATTTAAAGGCATCATTAGTAATTATTGTCAATTGCAATATTTTTTAAAAAGTTATTCATGGACCTTTATTTTTTTCCTCTAAACAAGCAGTAGACTATAGGATTATATACTGTGATTTATGGGTCAGTCGGGGTGGAAGGGGGCGTGGGATGCGGGTGGGGATGTTTTGATCTTAATCAATTGACGGATTTCATTACTATGTTATGTTTTGGGACCATTACACAAAATTATAATGGTTCTTCCCTTTAAAGCTCGAAATAGATGTGTATAATATCTTTCCACTTTTTCAAAAAAACTTGATTGAAATAACTTTAATGTAAGGAAAAGATTAATTTACACTGTAAGGGTGGATATAATATGTTTCATAAAATATAGGTTTGATCTCTGAATAAATCAGCCTAAAAAAACCACCTCATACCCAAACAACACAATGAGGATGAAGAATGGTGATCTCACTTAGTTGATGAAACTGGCCTTACGTTACTGCAAACAACTTCCTGAATTCTTCTTTTGGTCTTTCGCATTCAAAACAACCAAATTACCTCATTAATCATCTTAACACCCTTTTTTCAATTTATCTCCATATCAACGCTTTTGCCACTATCTCCAAATTATCAATTTTGTGTGTTTTGGTTGCTTTTCGTCCCTTTGCCTTCGTCTTTACACAAAGTCCAAAATTTGATCTCAAGTTTGCCTCTCTGAATCTTTCATGGTTACTCTTGCACAGGTGCATTATAGTTGTTATGATCTTAAGTCTTAGAGGTACATTCTATATCATGTTGCCTTACTTGAAATGTTTTTCAGATCACACTCATCCTTGAAGATTCGCGTCCAATTAAAAATTGTTATGGTATCTCTATTGAATTTTCTCAAAGTTAATCCTATCCCGATATAATGCCTTTCCTAAGTCATCCTCCTCTAGAAAAGAAACTCCAGCTGTGAAGGTTGACTCCTTCTCTTCCAGCAAAAATCAAACTTATCTTCTCCACAAACAAACACCCAGTCCTATGGTCATGTAAAACGGTTTTAGTAATATTTTAACGTATTAGTACAGGAAGGTAGATGGTTCACTACATAAAAACTAGGCCGGTGGGTTTCAAAGTGGTATAAAAACAACCTAATGATGTTTGTGAGATATTTATCCAAGTGGGGGTTAAAGCGGATAAATTGTGTTGTTATTCGTGAGGTTCTTAACCATTCCTGGCCTTAATTCAATCTGATGTGAATAACGCCTTCTTGCATAGTCCATTAGAAGAACAAGTTTCATTGAAAACAACCATCAGATTCATTGAGCAGCCTAAACAACACATGCCTATAAAATAGTCAAAGCTCTTTACCAACTAAAGAAAGTCCCAAGTGCTCCTAGTACCGAGTGTTACGAGCATTTGACTTGAGTTTGTCTTTAGCAATCACAAAGTATAATCTATTTTAATTTACGGAAAGGTACCATATGTGTATATTTTCTTAGTATATGTAGATGATCTTATCGTACAGTACACAACTCATTTCATCAAACGGTTTATTCAATCCCTTGGAGTCCAATTCTTCATTTAAGGAACCTTTATAAAATATATTGAACAAAAACAAAAAAATTCCAATCGACCTAAATTAGAGACTTCCACCGCCACTTTTATACGCTCTGGAATCAAACAATCAATCACGAACATTAAGTTTTGAATAATCATTAGGACAATTGTTTGTTGTTTTTGTCCATTCCTATGTGAATGTGAAAAGTGTCACCAACACCGTTTTTCACTCTTAATCTTTCGACACTTAGGAATGTAGTACTTTAGCCAATGAATCAAACAAACTTCAAGTTTTTTATCTAATTTGTTCTTTTATGATAAATTATATTTACAAATACAAACCATACATTCAATTGCACATTGAATATATTTATGTTACCGGATATAAAGATGTAAGTATGGCTCTGATACCAAATTTGTTGGAAAAAACTCTATGCACATCAGAAAAGATAGCGAAAAAGGAAGAACTCCAACCTAGTTGCCAACCCAAGCTATGATTCTTTCACTCCCTCCCTTACCCCATATCTCCTCCTTTCCCTCTCACACCAACTTCTATCCTTCGATTTTTTTTTGCTCCCCTCCACCTCTTGTAACTTTTCTTTACTACTTACATGATTAGGAAAAACACATAGTTTATGCTAAAACATATATATCATTTAGATCACCATAATTTTTTTGAAATAAATTGAACGATACCTCTTGAGCATGAAGAGAGATACCTTCAATCCATCCCACGAGCTAGAACCTCAAATGAATCACAAGAAAAGTCACAAAAGTGGACGGTTTCGGTCTTCTACATTGTTACCAAAAGTTACTTAGGAAACCACACAAAACTTGGGTGGGAAATATCATAAGAAAAATTACCTCGTGGAAAAATTATAAGAATCCGTATTTATATGATTTATTCCGAGTACAAGGAGAAAGAAATACAATGTCTTTCCTCAATATAGAAAGACATGGTTATCTCTCTTATGAGAAGAGAAGGTACATGTCCTTCCGATTTCCTAGAATAGAAAAAGTGAAATATTTCTCCCATTGTCTTAGAAGAGAGAAGAAAGATACATACTTCTCCATTTTACTTAGAATTGAGAAATAACACACAATATTCGTTATGATTCTCCAACTAAGACTAGTATTACTACAATAGTCACCACATCACAACCATAGAGTCCCCCTTGGGTAATCTGGATACGACCTCTCGGAGATTTTACAAGCCATTAGCGTTAAATTCATCGCACTCGTCATAAATAGTGAAGAAATTAAAACCTTTTTTTTAAGTAAATCAAAGGATTAAAGCGACATGACTTTCAAATAAAAGTCTTATAAACAGTGCAAATCTAGTCTCAGATAAGCCAAAATAGACTCAACGTTTTAAGAATCTCAACAAGGGACACACACCTTCATTGAACATGAAACTTATGTATAATGAAAAAGTCTTAATGATAGAAAACTAGAAACATCGTCCATGTCCTTGAACATAAGGCGTACATATCCACGAGTCTTGATCCGACACAACCAAGTCCCAGCTGTAAGTGCTAGGGGAATCTCCTACTTGCATACACCTAACACTATAAAAAGAGAGAAATATGGAAATTAGTACAAATTAAGCACTACGTATGATGACCATCAAGAAATCATGTGTAAAAAGGAAATTTTAGTTGAAATATAATTTTCAGCTATTTTTGATAAAAAATCTCATATAAACCAAGTATAAAGACATCATACAAGTCAATACGTCAAATACAAGCTAATTAATAACATAATTCACCAGATATGGACAATATTAATAAAGTAACCCATTGAACCATTAAACCCTCTCATAAGGTTATCCCAAGACCCACCTAAGTAAGACATGAGAGTCTGCCATACAACCCTTTCAACACATTAGATGCTCCTCAAGACTATCCGTAATAAGGATATTTTCTTTTTAACACAACTCAAAAAGTCAACATTCATTACTAGAGGTACTAAAAGGATACATTAAAATTAACTTGACTTCCACATAATAGTCTTAGAAGACATAGAGAACCCACTCCTATGAACCTTTTAAACTCTCTTACCTTACTCGTTGACCATGTGTAGAACCTCTCATTTACTACCTACACATTGTAGAAACCTCCCAATAACTAAATTGTACATCCCACGTGATGAAAAAATAGGCATAACCAAATATAGACCACACGATCAAAGTATTGAATCCGTTGTCAAAAAAACCCCAACCACTGTGGAAGGTTGGTCTATTTACAAAGTCTTAGAACTAAGGAGACATCCACTCGATCTTTGCGGGTTCTCATACAGTAAGTTCATTCACATAAGTGTATTTTAGAAGGAACATATCTAAGCCCTACAAATCATAATACCAGTACCATTCCTATATGACAATTGTGAATCAACCAAGAGCAAGCCTCTCCCGTCAGTTCAGAGAGGAAACACTGTAGACATATTACTCCAAGTCCAAGTAGGGCCTCCCTACACAACTGTTACACACTGCCCTTACCTGAGCTATATGGGCATGTGGATCCTCAGAAGGTAGCCCTGGAAAACAAACATTGGCAGTGAGCATTTGCATCAGCCTACTAATTATCACAAAGGTTGGGCGTCTTATGGTAGAGGGGGCAAGGACAAGTTGCCAATCGGTATGCTATATTGTCAATCCTCTGTGTAGTATTCTTGGGGCCGTGGCGCGGGATTTTGTCCCCTATATTGGTGTGTTCACTGAGCATCGATAACAACTGCCATGAACATCAACCGGAGAGTTGGGAATGTTCTGGTGGGATCATCATCATATTCCCTGTTTTAATTAAGTCTGCATAGTGTACGCTCTAATTTTTTATCGTAGGAAACAAGGGTTTATTCCACTCCGTTTTGTATTTGAAGGTGATGGTTCTAAAGGAATCAAAAAAATATAAAACAAGTAAGATAAGAAAATAGTGACTAAACTATAATAATAAGTTTAAGTAATCTAAAAGCTACTTTCCCGGCAGGGCGCAAAAAATTTGATCCGCTCAAATTTACTTCTCAAATAATAAGTAAAGTGGTCGTATCAAGTAAATAACCAACTAATCAGGTTGGATCGTTCCTACGGAGGGGGAAAATAGTACAGGACTTAACTTCAATCTATATTACTACTATTTAGTCAATTATTTTTGTAAGCAAAGGACAATAAAGGGTTTTTTTGTTACTTCTAAATGAATGAAAATAATTAGCTAAATTAAGAAACAACTAACAAGCCTTCAAATGTGAGAATTTAATCAATTAATAAAGTAATTAGGGTTTACGGTTCCCCAGAAGAAGTGCATAAATTGATATTTCTAACGATAAAAATTTTTTATTAGTATCTAGCATGCAAAGTGATAAGTTATGTATTTCAAATCGTTGTCCGCAGCTAGAAATTTCACTCTGCACCTTTATCGGCTACGTGTGTGGCTATACTAACCCTACTTTACCTCATATTAGAATCATATCGATATTTATTAGACTAAAAACTTATTACCTCGTACAAACAATACTAGCCTATTAGATAGTATATACAAATATATGTGTGAATTCTTTTCGTATTATTACCTCCTGGTCGGCAGGCAAGTAGCATTAAGGAGAGTTAACGTTTGTCCATCCGTTAAAAAGACTTCTAAGCGAAAGAATTATCAATTTACATTCAAGACAATATTCTAGAATTGTTATTTTAGGTAGGTTTTGCCCTCATTATTTGCCCAGGTTTCACACAACCCAGTTATGGAGTTTAGTTACCAGAGTCATAATCACAATATTTAAATATGTAATATAAGAACATGCACTTACGTCAATGAGAAAGAATAAAATACAGAAGTCACTTGATAATTCAACAAAAATCACCAACAATCCATTACTGCAAATTAATTTAAGACTAAAGATTCTCCAAAAGTGTAATAATAATCACCCAAGTCGAATCCACAAAAAGAAGCCTCAAATAAACCAAAAGTCTAACCCTAAAAACGAGGTTTTTGAACTATTTTTAAAAAATAAAACAATTAAATAAGGAACTTATTGCCTGGAAATTGTCAAAACGAGGTTTGGGTCGATGGACCTCTTCATTGGACTGCGGTCGTACCATATACTTAGCAATTTCTTTGATGGTCTCTCATTACCCTTGACGGCAGGTATGAGGATCATCACAGGACACAACGGATCCGTCGGGGGTCTCGTTTCCAAACACTTGAACTCTGGAATTTTGGGGTACTGGGGACTGCTTTCTAATCTTCAAGATGAACCAGCTAGGACAGACAGTCAGGATACGACGGTCAGTCACCGCAATCCGTAAAACACCAACATTGGTCATATTTCTCCATCTTCCTTAGCAGCTGCACTACGATTGCCACCTACGGACCCATCACGGGCACGACGACTCGGTGTCACAAGCTACGTAGGTGGTATTTTCTGCATTGCTTCTCAAAAACCTTCTACATTCATCTTTTAGATGAGTTCCTGCAAAAAAAGAAACTTACATAAAAATTTATAGAGAAAAAGGCTTTTGGAACACGAAAACTTAAGGAAAAAGCCATTAAAAATACGTGAAACCCTAGTATATGAACACCCTCAACTTAAATTCGTTGTGTCCTCAAGCGACGCCTCTGACTCAATACAAAATCTTGGTACAACTATCCATGTTTATATTTTGCAATCATTTGATTATCATCCCGATCAGTCTATCATATATGCATGCTATCACTATAAGTTGAATTATGTGGAATCAGACCATGACAAAAACTACACCATGCACTAACACCTACCTATTGCAATTTCTCCCGAGGTGCTAAATATTTCGGTATGAAATTAGGTCTACCTTCAAAACAATATCCTCTTTTTTTACACAATTATTTCAGTTTGAGTATAAGGATTACTTTTCAACACAACTCTCAGAACAAGTTCAACACTATTCATACATATTTCCATAAACTTTCCCCCTTATTTTCCCTTCTTTCTTCATTTATGTAAGTTGACCTCTTCTTTATTTTGTATTTATTGTATTTTGATATTTCACTTTTCTTTTGAAACTGATTCTTGAGTCACTTTACTTTGGGTCTTATCTCTCTTGTTATTTCAAACCCCACTTTCCAGAGCATCCTCATAATAGCCGACCCTCAACTCATGGATTTGCCATGAGTCTAAGTTACACAATACCCCAAGTGGGTCAGGGCCTTAAAAAAGGGTTCTTTACTACATTAACCACCCTCAAACTTATGCTTTTATATAAGCTGATGTGCACATTCAACGAAGGGACCAGGTCCAACACATATTCCCAGAAAACATCAGTTGGTGTGAGATGAAAAGAAAAGAAAAGAAAGGTCTAATTTAAGCTCAAATCATTGGATCACAAGAAGGATTATTTCATTTGGTTTTCTTTTGTTATTTTTAGGCTAAAAATGGGCTATATGAACCAAGGCCTATGAGCTTTCCTACTTGTCTATTACATCTTACTTTTAGCAGGAATACCGGAAAGGGAAAGTTCTAGCGCAGTACAAAATAGTAGAATATTCAAATATTCCTCCACTCACTTGATATCTCATCTCACTTACTATACAAGATTATCAGAACACCTAGTTCGAATTTTAGACTAGGGTCATGTAGTGTGTACATCTATGTTCATGACTTAGAGCAAAACAGTTATCAATTACTATGCCTGTGATGGCATCATTTTCATTTTATCAGATATCATTTAGCCATTCATGCTTCAGAATTTATTATTACTAGGTACACAAGATATAGACATGCCGGTCACCAGAAAAAAGAATTGTCTCTTGGAGAAAAAAAACACAGGCAAGAAAACCCCAAAGAGGATAGGGAATTGAGTTCTTACTAAGACTTCACCCTGCACTCATTTCCATTACCCCACACCCCAACAAAAAAGAACTGACAATGTCCCCAATGCTATTAAACATTTAAAATACAAGAGTGGTAGGTGAAGCAGACCTGGGGCGCAACAGCACTGACGATCAGCAAGATGGTGGGTATGGTTCCCCAGAACCCACTACCTTTGTAATTCTGGACACCCTCAGTGAGTATCCCTCAGCATCAACAGCACTAGCAGCAGTGCCTCCCGCTATCTCACATCTTGGAGATAGATGCCACAGCAACTAACTCTACTGAACCTCTCCGACTGTGGCCTACTCATCAGCAAGCGAGGGCTCTCCTCACAAAAAAAAATCCTCCATCTCATGTCGCTCCTTATTCTGTGCTCTAGCCCTCATCCTCCTCTTGACCCCTACGCTCTTGGAAATGCTCTAGAGGGGGAGGTGTGGAAATCTCTGAAGTGGCGAATAAGGCCGCCACCTGGGTCCTCAGTGGCTCTGGCAAGGGGGCCTCAAACTCAGGCATACTAGCCGCTAGGATCATATTGAGTCCGCTCGTATAGAATATCGAACGCAGCCTAAAGGTGACACATCCACCTAAGGGGGCTGGACGGCGCTAGCACCTGCAAAACTGGACAAAGGTCCAAGCGTTGTCAACATAAGCGATCTTCACGCTCTAGTGTGGACCTTTCTCTGCTCTCAAGCGATAATTCTGCCTCGGCAATAGACTTCCTGCTCTAGGCTGGAATGAGTTGCTAAGTGTATCATTGTGCCTCTAGTTTCTGGACCCTAGCAAGCAGGAACATAGGGGTTAAAGGGGCTGAGCGGAGGAGAATCGGTGGTAGTGATACTACCAGTGGATAGACTCGACTGGGGGTAGTGTTAGTGGAAGCGCTTGCGTAGCTGTGCCGGTCATATGCTAAAGTATCAGCAGATGTCACCAAGTGGAGGTAGCTTCTGGGAGGGGGGCCCTCGGTGTGGAGAAAACTCATTGGCCTCATCCCTGATTGTGGCCGATGTATCAACAGTGCATCAGCAATGTCTTGAGCTGAATTTACGTGCCATATATGCACACCTGCGGAACCTGCATAGAGAAAATATCATGCACAGGAAAGGGTAAGTAGTTGTGACATTTTAAAAACCCTTCATGCATGACCGCCTGTGGAAGCCAAGCAAAGTTTACTCAACCCGACTATCATCGCCCGCCATCAGTACGCAGGATCCCAGTTTACTATATATCAACGGCGGTGGAAAAGGCAGTTAGAAGTGGCGGACAATCAAAACCATAAAAACTCGTCGTTGAAGGCAGGTTATCCTTCTTGATGGCTCCCTTGTCTCGTCCACCCAAGTCACACCCCTTTTCCATCACAGACAAGTGCAGGGCCACCACCTCTTGGTGGTCTCTCTCAGTGATGGCTCACGCAAGGATTTGACTCTTTGACAAATGTCACGGTAGTCAAAATGGTGATGAGAAGGGGTCGGTTGGGATCAACATCCTTGACGTATAGATACGGAGGATGGAAGGTAGGGAGATAATCAACCTGAATGCCACGTATAAGACATGCTCCAGTGGGTCATTTGTTAGGTGTGGAGCCCTGATGGAATTTTGATTATATAGAGGAGTTACGGGTTTAACCTAAATTGTTTACACCGTTCATATGTATTCTCTATAACCAAAAAAGTAGTCGGATTGTATATTAATAAAAAATGTAATCACCACCGTGGATGGAAGTTATCAGGGGTTTGTTATCGGAAATTGGGTTTTCTCTTCTATCTCTAGATCTCTCATCGTTTCTCTGAAAAAATTAGTTCTTCATTCATTAGTGTGTGGCGTGAATAGATCTAACAACTGGTACAGAGCTAGGAGTTCATACGATAACTGAAGATGGATAAGTTCAGCTTGGAATTTGAGAGTTTGATGGATCCGATTTCAGTTTCGGCAGGATGCGATCGAAGATATCTATACTAGAAAGATCTTACGACCGTATCTGACCGGGTGAGGAAGCCGGGGAATCATGAAGGGGAGAAGGAAGTGGATGGAAACTCAAGGATCACCAGGGATTCAGGGTTGATCTGGTGGACTTTACACAAGAAACGGGCGTCAAAATAGTGATGAAGGAGGAATACTACATTCCGGTCTGCTGAAGGCACTGTCAAACAAGGTATGAAAAACCACGGTATGAAACAAGTGGTAAATGTGTTGCGTTAGATGTTCAATTTACAAAGGTTCCGAGAAGGATTCGTTTCTGATCATATAAATGAGTCAATATGATGGCTGAGTCAACTCAATTCTGTGGATATTAATTAGAAATATGAAAATTAAGGCGTGGATTTTGATTTCATTTCTGCCCGAGTCTGGGTACTGTCTTGCTGTGATAGCAGTTCTGTGGATCTGAGAAACGAAGTTTGATGAATGAAATCCGTTATGTTGTTCTTAGCAAAAGTATTCGCAAAACGAGAGTGGGAGATTAATCGGGCAGTGCTTCAGAGTTGAATAAGGGGGAGAAAGTAGAGAATGAAAGGACAAAATCAACATGGTCGATTATCAAATCAAGAATCGAGGAAATCCCTGACAATCAAACGTGATGTTTGAATGGTGGAGAAAAAGTACACTTTCAGACGAAACGTTACAAATCCAAAAAAGGAAACAGATCAGAAATTTGGAGATGACAATGATTATTGTAAAGTATGTAGAGGACATTGGGGATGCTCTAATCCTTTAGTTTGAACAGCCCGTGAATCATGGATTGTGGATTCTGCGTGCGTCATTTCCATTGGCTCCAAGAAAAGGAGTGTGGTTCGAAATTTCAAAATTTGGAAATTTTGGAAAAACGTATATCTTGCTGACAATAATGCCTTAGAGATTGAGAAAGGGGGATGTTTGCATAAAGACCACATTGGAACCAGGGACATTGGATGAGTCAGATATATTCTAGGATAAAAAAAATCTGATCTATGTGGTAGTTGGATAGCACAGGATACGACATAGAGTTTGGGAATTTGGGAAGGTTGTGGATGATCGTGATTGAAAGGTGCTATGCTAGGGAGGTACGTGGCCAAGGCACCACAATCGGAACCTTGTACACCACTAAAGGGTTGGTATAAACATGCCGCTGTTGTGATGAAGGTGCTCGGTTCATGTCTGTGGCACAACAGACTTGGACACACGAGTACTAAAGGACTTAAGATGTTTGGTTTGCAAATAGGAGCATTAGAGGTTCTTAAGTCTATTGTATGGGTCTTTGCGAGGAGCTTGTTATGGGCAAACAGGAAAACGAGTAAGCTTCAAAAGACTCAATAGAGATCCAAAGAAAGTTGGTGGGAAATGGTCCATACAGAGATGTTTGGGGACCATCTCGTAGGCGAAACAAGGGTTTATTCCAATCGGTTTGTATTTATAGGAGGATGGTTTCTACAAGAAGCAAAAACAATTTAAACAAAGTAAAATCAATAAAAATATTGACTAAAATTATAATAATAAGTTTAAGTAATCTAAAAGCTACTTTCCCGGGCAGCGGCGCCAAAATTTATAACGTTAAAACTTACTTCTCAAATAAGAAGTAAAGTGGTAGTATCAGTAAATAACCCAACTAATTGAGGTTTGGGATCGTTTCCCACGAGAAAATAGTTAGACTTAACTTCAATCTATATTCTACTATTTAGTCAAATTATGTCTTGTAAAGCAAAGACAATAAAAGGCGTTTTTTTAACTTCTAAATGAATGAAAATCACTAGCTAAATTAAAGGAAAAAACTAACAGTTCAAATTTTGGAGTTAATCAATTAAATAAAACTACCTAGGGTTTACTTGTTACCCACAAGTTCATAAATTTTATTAATTCTAAACTATAACAATATTTTCTTAGTATCTTGTATGCAAAGTGATAAGTTATTGATTTCTTAAATCGTGGTCTGGCATCTTGAAAATTTCACTCGCACCGTGGTCCGGAACGTGTGTGGCTATACTAACCTTAACCTTTATCTCATATTAAGCATCGCATGCGATATTGACTAAGTTATTTACCTAGTTACCAAACAATTACTAGCCTACTAGATAGATATACTAAATTAAGGTGAGACTTATTTACTATATTTACCTCCTTGGCCGGAAGTAGCATTAAGGCGGAGTCTAACGTAGGACATGCAGTTTTTTTAAAAAAGAACTTCTAACGAAAAGAATTATCAATACATGCAAGACACTATTCTAGAATGTTATTTTAGTTAGGTTTACCTATGGATTCACCCTGGTTCCCCAACCCTAGTTATGAGTAGTTACTCATAGTCATAATCCCAAGATTCAAATATGTAATAAGAGGAATTTCATGCACTTACTTCAATGAGAAAGACTAAATCCAGAAGTTCACGTGTTTAATCAACAAAAATCACCCAACAACAATTACTGAATGAATAATTAAGGACTAAAGATTCTCCAAAAGTGCTGGTAATAACATAATCACCAAGTGCTAATCCCACAAAAGAAGCTCAAATAACCAAAAGGTCTAACCCTAAAAAACGAGGTTTTTGAACTATTTATTTAAAAAATAAAAACTAATTAAATTAAGGCTTATTGCTGGGAAATTTGTTCAAAAAGCGGTTGGGTCACGAACCTCACGACGGATCGTCGTGGTATGACGGGCCGTTAATGGACTCGGTCGTCCCATACGTATTAAATTCTTCTGCTGACTCTTGTCATTACCCTCAGATCAAGGTAGACGTATCGTCACAAGCACAACGGTCCGTCTGGGGTGGTCTCCATTCCATTAAACTTGAACTCTTGGAATTTGGGTACTGGTACTACTTTTTGATCTTCATGACGAACCTGCGGACAGTACGTGTCGGTATGGCTACGGACGGCCCGTCACACAAATCCGTAACACCAAACTTTTCATATTCCCCATCTTTCTACAGGTTGCACTACGATGCCACCCTACGGAAGTCACGGCCACGAAGGGTATTCCATCAGAGAAGCTCTGCCTTCATCTTTTAGACAGATTTTCTGCAAATAAAAAGAAACCTTAATAAAATTTAAACAAAAAGCCTTTTGGACACACTAAACTTAGGAAAAAACATTAAAAAACCGTGAAATCACTGGGTATCGCAGAACTAAATCCATACTGAGTTGTCGGGAACAATGGGGTTAGAAAACAAAGTAAAACTAGAAAATAGCAATTTTCAAATAAGTTCTTGTGCATGATTAATTATTTCTGAGAAGTCTTTTTAATGAGTGAACGCGTTAGAAATAGCCTTGTTCTACGTGTCGTACAACAGGAGGGGTACTTCTAAGAAAGGAATTATCAATTACATTTAGTGTGATTACTACGAATTGAGGTAAAAGTAAGGGTTTAGTAGGTTTATACACACGTAGCCGGACCAAGGTAAGGGCGTGAAAATTCTCTCGATGTCGGACCAAGGGATTTAGAGATTACATATTACCCACGTACATGAAACACTAAGGAAGAATGTTATGCTAGGAATACGATCGTTAATGAACATATGGGGAACACCATATACCCTAGTTGTCTCACTACTTGATAAAAAAACTCAAATGTACTTTGGCTTATTTGTTAACGTAGAATTGTTTAAGAAAACCTTGTTTCCAAAAAAAAATATTAATTAAATGCCTTCGGAAAGACCTGGCCTAAATATGAAGTAACTGTTACTTGAAGTTAAACCTAAATCATTTTCCGTCGTGGGATAGAACCCTCTACTGTTGGGTTCTTTACTTATTGCCCAGCAAACGCAGCAAAACATTTGGCCGGGTCAGGCAACGCCTATTGAAGCCTTGAGCGTGCGGGGTGCTAGCGACGCCAGCACCTACCTATAGACCTCAATAATCTTAGTGTGGTGCAAGTCTTCTATGTGATGTGGATGCCATCTTAGAGATGGGGGGACTGAGCCAAAGAATTGCGCCTATCTAGTTTGCAGAGACAAAGTGTAGACGCCCTGTCAAGCCTTCTTTTATGTGTTGAGCCACAGCCTGAGCATGAGCAGTACTAAAAGCGACCATGACAGATACTAATGAGGCTAGTGATTGCCCGTCGTGCAGAAAGAGAGAGCAGGACGGTAGTAGTGCGAGCGAGGAGAGCCTCTTGGCTGAGGAGGCGATCGATGACAGAGAGTGGCAGAGATGGCTGTTGGGGGAATCTAATTCGATACAAGCGATCATTGAGAGGAGAACCACTGATGGTGCAAAAATTGTTGCGGGCACTAATGATTGTTGTCCCAAGTGATGGTTGGTGGGTTCTGAGAAATGAACCCACCCCACATGTTGATAGTTCGCGGGATATGGCCTCAGTTTGATTCACCTACCACCCTTTTCTTTTATTTTATATTCATTGGGACCAAAAACATGTTCTTTTGTGTAGAGGTGGGTAATAAATAGAAATGAGTGTTAGGGTGAAGTGTGAATATTCCCAACTCATATCCTCTCTTGGGTTTTCTTGCCGGTCTCCTTTCCCCAATAAGAGAAGGATATTTTTCAGTGAATCGCGGGGCGTGTCATAATTTATAACAAAATATAAAAGTATGAAAGATAAAAGAATGATGGATGACAAAATGATCCCTTCCAAGATAGGGATTGCAACGAATAGGTGAAAAGAGTTGAAGTGTTGGCTCTAAAACATGAATAGATAGGGTTACCCACTGCATGACCTTCAACTACCACCTAAACGGAAATCTGACAATATGATAGTTAAATGGGTCCAAGAGCGTTGGGATATTGGAGTGTTCAACAGTTGGTAATTAACTAGACTTGCACGGTTGTCTACGAAGGAAATCTGTGTTAGAAGCGAGGAAAGGAGCATAGGCCCTTCTTCGAATCAGCAAAACATCATAGCCTAAAGAAGTTAACCAAATAAAATATTGGTCCCTTTGATCCCAAATATGTTTAGCTGTAATGGACAATTTTTTTTTACCAACTCAACTTCCAAGGGTCTCAATGTTTTTAGCCTCAATCCCTTATATGTGTGGACACCATGAGGAGCACGCATCGACGGATCGTAGAATGAGTAGACGGACGTACTGCAAGTCCGTAGTATATTCAGAAAAGCTGATAGCCGATGAAGAAATATAGTTCTAAGTCTGGAACTGACGAGGTAGTCAACAGACCGTCGTTCCATCGATGGTCCACCGTTAGGTCGTCGATGAAGCCTCATCAACTAAGCAAACTTCCTTATTTAAAATCATTTTTATTTAATTTAGGAGTAGTTTTGTATCAATAGGGGATAAAACCTGTTTTGGGGTTAGACATTTATGTGGTTCTACTTTGTGTTTGAAGATTGTATTTTGCAACCTTAGAACAATTAATTTTCGGGTTTGATTTGAACGATTACTGCAAGTTTTCAAGTTTAATTTCTTGGGTTTTTAGTATTGTGAGTTAGTTCATGAATTTCGTCATTCAAAAAATGAATTGTGATCCTCGTGCATGGGTAACTAAATCATCAACTAGGGTTTGGAAACCATGTTATTTAACAAAGTAAATCCTAGCAAATTAGCAATTCTCAAATAGTGTCTTGCATGTAATGATAATTCTTTTGTTGAGAAAGTCCTTTTTATCAAGAGTTCACGTGTTAGAACTAGCCTTGTTCTACTTGTCGAACCAATGGCGGTGGCGTGGTAGGTGGTTAGTTAATAAGAAAAGCATTATCAACATATATTTAGTGATCAGAACTAATAGCTAGTGTTAATTGGTGCGAAGTAATAAACAAGGTCATACATCAATTATCATGCCTATATGAGGTAAAGGTAAGTGTAGTAGTTTTATACACAGTACTGCGACCAAGGTAGGGGGTGAAATCTCTAGATGTCGACAATGATGTAGAGCTTACATACACTTACCATTACATGGCAAAACACTAGGGAAAGAATTGGTATTTCTTATGAATAAGACGTTATGAAACATATGGGGAACACATAGACCCTAGTATCTCACAACTTGATAAAAAACTCAATTTCATTTTGCTTATTTTGTTTAAACTTAGAAAATTTTAAGAAACTGTTTCCTAAAAAAACTTTAATTACTTGCCTTCGGAAAGACCTTGCTAAATAGAAAGAATAGTTACTGAAGTTAAGTCTAAATCATTTCCTCGTGGGATCGACCCCAATCTACTAGTTGAGTTCTGTACTTGATTACGATCGGCTTATATTTCTTAGACAGTTTGTCATTTGAGTGATCAACACTAATCTATAAGTGTCTAGTGTAGACATGAAATGCAATTTATTCTATCAGAAAGTGACTCAATTAGTTCTGCAAAGCTGTTATATGGTTACTATATTCAGATGACAATGACTTATATATTTAATGATATTGTTTTGTTTGTAAAAAATTGAGTTTATAAAGACATTCAAACTTAAAAAAACATCAAAAAAATAACATTCTATAATGACAAAACCTTCATGAAAATCTCTAAATACTCTCAAATCCCTCTTGCCTGAATCCCCATTTAACACACAGATAAAGAATAGATGAATTTAACTTATCACTACTTTATTTCCTTTTTTAAGAGGAAAAGGTCTATCAGTAATATTCGTCTAAACACGACTCACAGTTCGGGAGTGACTTCACTTGCAATGAACAGTTGTATTCATTCTCTAACCTACTTCAAAGTTCAGTTAGAATAATAATTATTGTCATTTCATCAAAAGAAGTCTTGAGCTCTAGTTAGTTTCTTTTAAATTAAAAAAAATCAGTTAGCTTGTTAGTACAGTTAACCAAATAATCTTTATTGCTGCTTGTTTGACAGTTAATACTTTATGTTTTTGTCTAAAATTGGCAAAACTCTGTAGCTCCTCGTCATCACTCTCCCTCTACGATGCATTCATGATTTCAAATATTATAATCATGCTTTCTTCGCTTTTCTGGTTCGATGGTGTTGTTGTGAAATGCGGTTTATATATGATTATTAAAATTAGTAGGTATTAAATCTTATATGAGCTAAGTTTTAAGTCTAATTCTTCTCCTTTTGTTGTTATTTACACGTGAATTTGGACGAGTCTATCTAACTCTAATCCTTGCATTTCTGAGTTGAATCACTCTCGAGTAGCCCGGGTCACTTTTCTAAGATGAAAGTGATAATATGTTGTAAGGGAGGAAAAAATAGGGCCCCATAATTCTTAGGTCAGAAGCAAGAAATGTAGCAGAAGATACGAGTTGATACAGAAATATACATCCGATGATATACAAAAATGGGAATTGAGGCCTAAGCCCAAAGCTTGCAATAAAGTCAGCCCAAAAAGAAACCCAGGTCAATCTCTCCCTTACTCGTAAATTATTTAATTATGATGATTTATCGTTGTTGTTTTTATAATTCTACTTAAAATGAAGATTAAACTTACTTAAATTCCCCAAACGAAAATATATTTGTATATTAGTTTATTTTAATAATTTATTTTTATTCAACTCTTACATCTTTTATTGAATATCTCTTGTCAAACCTTTTTACTTATTCTTCAATCATTTAAAATAATTTTGACATGCTCTAATTGAACAAATGCTCAAAGTATTGATTTTTTAAATGATTCAAAAAAAAATTAATAATGAGTTTTATTTGAATTATATTCACTTATAATTAATTTTGAATATTCAAAGTAAAGCTCCCTTCTTTAAAAAAATCTTGTTTACGTATTCTTTCAACTTAATATTGTACAATGATTATTTTTATATTTTTCATTTTTAAGAAAATATTCAAAGTTTAACCAAGTTGTAGGACAAACCGCGTGTTAGCAGGCGTCTCAAATGTAATTCAAAACCTTCTACAAAGCGTAAGTAAGAATTCTACACATTTTCTAAATTTTTGAAGGACTTAAATCTGTTAGAGGCTTTGATATTATAAGTTATCTTAATTTCTTTAAAAATTAGTGGCGATCTTTTCTAAGTATTTTTCTTCAAATTTTTTGTACTTAAAACATTTAAAAAGTGATTTTTCTAAAGTAGTAAAATTACGACATAATACGTTTGGTCTTTTCATTATAATTGGATCCATAAACTACGTCCCTACCCCTAAACTACATATTTTGGGGTGTTTTAGCGTAGCAAACCTAAATTAGAAACTACCAAGCCAACTCATCGCCAAGCAAATCAATCAAACTAGAGAAAAAAGAGGAGAAAAAAAGTTGACCAGCCCTGTTTTAGTCCAAGAACGCAACAAGTTTTGGGTAGTTCCAGCCCAATATAGAACATTTCTCGTGAAATTTGTCACCATGGTATAGAAATTCAAAGTGGATTTCTTCATCCCGCTAGGGGTCCTAGCATTTCGTTACAAATTTCGGTTCTCTTAATGCTTTTCTAGAACTAGGGTTTCTTGGAATGTAGAAAAAATTTTTGGGTTTTAGCAGTTAGAATGATCCAAATACAGATTATTAAAACATTGTTTCTTAATTTCGTGCATGATATTCAGAACCTAATTGTGTAGATTAATGTATTTCATGAATATACCATTGCCTATGTGGTTAAACTGAATACATGCTTCAGTTTACAAATATCACATTTATCACATATTGTTGGTTGCTTTCTCGGAGTTTGTATGTCCAGTTATTGAGGTATCATGTGCTTCAGTATTTCAGTCATATATTCTTATATAAATTTCTAATTTAGAGAAGGTTTTAGACGAGTAGACTAGGGTTACAGTGCACTCGAATATTCCATAGAATACGTGCCCCTTATCTTTATAAGTCCCCTCTTTGGCATAAAACATTTTTTTTTTTTCGTATCTGACATTCATGCCTCTATACCTCTGCAGGGTTTATATGGGTCTTTCTTGATGCGTCTTCACATTGGACTCCACATCTAAGCTCTGCAGCTAGTTTTATAGCGTTTATAGTAGCTCCCATAGTCAAATTCATTGATTGACAGATGTTGTCAGTTACGATTAGATTTCAGTCTCAGCATTGTTATAGACTTGGTCAATGCATTCAGTTAGATCATGTTCAGTTATATTTAAAAATAGCATCTTCGATATCTTATCCCATTATCTGTGTGACGTTTATGTCAAAGGAGTATCATTCATAGATAAAAGAGTTTATTATGATGTCCTATTTCTATCCTTCACAAAAAAACAATGCTGATCTAGTTGAGTAGATTATGGTAGATTTGATGTTATTCTAGGTATAGACTATCCTCATGCCGGTTATGCATCAATCAATGTAAAAAACTCGAGAGTGGGTCAAGTTCAGATCGTAATGAGCCGGGTTAGATATAAATCTATCAATTTAGAGTGAGTTTATACTCAAATGGTGAGGTACCGTCCCTTCAGCAATTCCTTAGTAAAAAGAGTTTCCAGAAAGAAAGTTTTTCTGATGATCTACCGAAAGTCCCTCCTGAGAGAGAAATACACTTAGACATCTATATCATACAAATACTCTAGATCTCTATTATGCCATACAGATTACACGGAAAGAGTTTTAAAGAGTTGAAAGAATGTTTTTGGTGAAATTATCTATTAAAAAAGGCTCTGGTTTTTGTGAGGAAAAAAATGGTCCCTTAGGATGTGTATAACTACTGTCAATGAATAAGGGTACATCAAGAATAAAGTATCCTCTTTCAAGGATAGATTGATCTTTTCAAACCAACTTCCGGGTGCCACATGTTTCTGGAAATGATCTAAGATGGTGGCTTACATAATTAGAGGTTAAAGGATGTGACATTTCCAAAAAGAGATTAACTTTGGACTAGATTATGGGTATTATGAATCTTGGTATGTCGCTAGTGACAAATGCACCAGCACCGTTCAGGGATCTTGAACAGAGTGTTCAAGCCTTATTTAGACATATTTTTTTCATCTTCACCAATAATGACATAGAATCTATTCAAGGAACAAAAGAAAGATTCATGCTAATCACCTAGAATAGTACTTCATACTTTCAAGAAAATGAGTTGTATGCTAAGTTTCAAGTGTGAGTTTTGACTTAAGGTGTGGCATTCTTAGGCCACATAGTTCCGTTTTTGAGGGATTAGAGTTATATCTCAAAGATGAAAGAAGACAAAGTTGGCCTAGACTCACGTTCCAATAAGATGTTAGTAGTTTCCTTTATTTGGCCTGGATTCATATAGAAGGTTTTTTCAAAGGGTTTTCAATCGATCTCGTCACCTTGGGACTAAACGACCCAGAACAAAATTAAGATCAATGGTATATAAAGCTTGTGAGTAAATTTCAAGATATTGAATAATGAGGTTGACTACGGCTCCAGTTGTTGACCTTACCAAGAAGAATCAAGGTTTGTAGTGTACTTGAGGCAATCAAGAGTTGGTTTGGGTTGCGTGTTAATGAGAAGGGCAAGGTAACAGCTTATGCCTCCAGGAGCGTTGAAAGGTTTATGAGAAGAATTATCCAACTCATGACTTAGAGTTGGATATTGTAATATTCGCCTTGAAGATATACTGTCACTACTTGTACGGTGTTTATATTTATATATTCAGTGACCACAAGAGCCTACAATATGTGTTCACACATAAGGGGCTCAATCTTAGACAAAGGGAAGTTTATTCAAGAGAGAATGAAGACAACTACGTCAGAATTCCAACACATATGTGAGGAGAAGGCCATTGGAGTTTGAAGTTGATGACTGGGTGGAACTAAAAGTTCCACCCATGAAGGGTGTTATGAGGTTTGGTAAGAAGTGGAATCTTAGTCCCTCATTTATTAGTCCTAATAGAATATGCAAGAGAATTGGCGATGTAGCTTATGAGTTGGAGCTACCACAGGAATTAGCAGCGGTTCATCCAGTATTTCATGTATAAATGTTGAAGAAGTGCATGTGTGATCTTTCATTGATATTACCAACTGAAAATGTAGGTATCAAGGATAGCTTATTATATGAGGAGATCCCGGTTCATATTTTAGATCGTCAAGTTTGCAAGTTAGAACGAAGGATCTTGTGTCAGTCAAGATCCTTTGGAGGAACTAATTTGTTAAAGAACCGACTTGGGAAGATGAATAGGATATGTAGAAGAGATATCTGCATCTCTTTGAATCAGTAGAAAATGTGATCAAGGTACTAATTCTCTTTTTAGTACTTCATAAACTATGTGTAATCATGATTTTTAATTTATTTATTTTTTATTGTTGAGTGTTAAACTTGATGTAACCTTTCATAGCTTAGTGAAAGAAATCTAATTCAAGGAAGAATTTTCCCAAGGGAAATATATTGTTACATCTCGTGGCTCATAATAGCCAAGAATAATCTATGAAACTAAAATTTATCATTTTTGGGAAGAATACGAAAATTCTAGAAAATTTCCCAAATTTAAGAACTGTATTTTGGTCAATTTTAAATAGCCATAACTTCTAGCTTAGGATGAGTTAGAGTAAGTTCTTTATATGGTTAGAAATACCTTGGAAAATCTTTTTAACGGCGCTGAGTTTGCATGATTTTGATATGGTATGAGGGAGATATGCCCTTCATAAGTTAGGTTATTGAAGTAAGGAAAGTCCAATTCCGGATTTTAGTAAGGGCAAACTGGTCTTTTCACCCATCTACTTTATAATTCTTTTAAGGGTTTATTTGTGGTTAAAATATGTTAAATTTCAGAGTATGAAGGTTATTTACACTTAGTTCTTAGAGAAGAGAAGAGAGAAGAAGGAAAAAGGGAGAAAAGATCAAGAATTCATCAAGAATGCCAAAATCTTCGAGTGAAATTCATCGGAAGTTATCCCTATTAAGGTATGTGAGATCTTTTTATTTTGGGTTAGTTCACCCACACTAACTTGTTTAATTCAACAAATTTTCACTCGACTGAATGATGGAAAGTTGAGTTCTTGAAGTACATTATTGAAAATCTTGTTGGTTGAGTTGTTATATGCCTTTATTTGATTTGAATCGTGTTACCAGGTTGTTTTTACGGGTCTAATCTATTAGTTATTGAGGTTATTAGTTATTTTAAGTGTATGGGGAAAGATCCATGGAAGTTTAGAGGTTTAGAGAAGAAAAACACAGAAGAAAAGTCAAAATACCTATCTGACAGCGCTGCACCAGCCAGAGCCCCTCAGGACAGGCACTGTCCGAGCGCCCCATGCCTCTCAAAGCTCCACAGATGCCTCGAGACCCCATTTTTTCCCCATCTTTTCTACTAGTTCCTATGTGATATACCTTAAATCCCTAGTTGATTCCAACACTATAAGGTACATCGAAATATCATGAAATCAATTATAAACTTGAGATCATGAACCTTGATTCCATAATAAAATTTGAGGAAAGATAAAATCAAAGTTAAAGAAGTTAAGAGTAAGTCTAAAAGTTAAGAAGCAAGTAAAAAAAAAAAAAAGTGAGTTCTTAAAGTTTTCAAGTAGTTACAGATAGTCTAAAGTTAGAGCAAGTACAAGTGAGTTCTTAAAGTTTTCAAGGGCTTAAAACAAACATTTGTACCTTGTTTTAAGGCGTACACACAAGTTGAGTAAAGAGTAAGATGAGTTAACTTACTAAAAAATTATAAGGGAACTCCCTAAGTTTATAAAGTTCCACATTTAAAGTAAAGGGGAAACTAAAGATTTCCCCAAAAGAGTTAGAACAAGGAAATGGGAACATTAATTCACTAGAGTTTTTTTTTAAGCTAAGTGTTGAGCAAATTTACCTCAAACTAAACGAAAGGAAAAGTTATTTTAAAAACATGAGCTAAAGTATATTTAGGGTAGTTTTGACCACCAATGTGGAATAACAGTTAATATTAACTCAAGTCCACATGTAAACCATGTAGTCATTAAGGGTATTAACGGGCAATACTTTTTCGATGATAATGTAAGTTAAAGCTAGTGATCAACTAAGTTAAGGGAGTTCTATACGCGACAAAGTAGAGGACAGTTCGGCGTGTGGGCAAGACGTTGTATCCTACTTAGGCTTCATAGTGTGGTGTATGTGATAAATCCTCCCAATAACTATTTACTTTCATATATAAGTAAATTGAGTTGTTACTGCATTCCCTTTAAATGAATTTAGTTGTTGTACTATTGTAAAAAGTTTTTATGTATCTGCATTGTTATATGCCTTATATATAATAAATTTTTTTTTTAGAATTTTTCTATTATATTATATTTATATATAATATATATTATAATTATATATATATATCCATTGATTATTCATGAGTTGAGTAGAGTCCGAGGTAAGTCATCTTATTCTTATCAAGCGTAAGGTCGTCGTTTAGCCATTCCCATCTTGTACTCATACATACAATTTACTAATCCCATGTTTCTTGATCGGCTTATGATGCAGGACGCAGGTAACCAAGCTTAAGCATATAACACTCTTTATACAGTTTGAGCACTCAGAGCAGTAGTGAGCCTCCTTGACTTCTGGAGGATACTTGTTATTGCTTTCCCAGTCTTTTCATTTATAGAAAGTTGTGGAAATTTTTTCCAACATTCATCATAGTATTTTTTAAGGCTTCATAGACGGCTAGTCAGTCAGCCATTTATTTGATACTTCAGTGCCATTTTGCCAAGATATTATTTTATGTCATATGAGAATGTTCTTCCATTGCATTAAGTAAGTCTTCAACTGAGTTAAGTAAGCCAGGACACGGGTTGAGAAGGCTAGAAATGATCATTGGATGTCGGCCACATCCAAGGTGTAGGTCGTGGGCATGCCCCCCCCCCCCCCCCCCAAATTAGCACCCTATAATTAAGGATGTACCTCACCAAATGTATACTAAATGGAAAGAAAATAGGGGTACAACTGCAACTCAGATACTAGGGAGTTGCTTTAAACAAGATTTTTTTGTACTCTTCCCAAGCGGGTTGAGGGAGGTAAAAAATCTCAAGAGTTCATGAATTGAGGCAGGTAAGCATGTCGGTCCAACAGTACAGCTCAAGTTCTCTCCAACCTCCGGGTATGCTTTTTACATAGTTTACGATTCCTACACTCCAAATGAAAAGTTTCTATATGGGGTATTCGGACTTAGTGAAACAAAGGGTGGGATGCCTTTGATGGAAAATATGAACCTCTCTAGGTCATGGCTCATATTTAGCAGGTTGGGAGAGGATAAGCTTAGGGAACAGTCTAAGGAGAATGAAAGTCTAGGACATGAAAGTATGGAGATTCTAATATAAATCGGGTGGTGAAATGGTTCTCACAGTTTAGCAAAAAATCTTCAGGCCTAGACCTTGATTAAGCTAGTGTTTCATCCACCAAAGTTTCCAAACACGATCAGAAAGGTAGGGCATCAGGTTCTATTCTCAAGGAGTGGCTAAGCACAGGAACCGACCCCAACTTTGTCCATATGTGGTAAGAACCATAGAGGAGAGTGTCTTGCAGAAAAGAAACGATTTTTGGGTGTGGTCGATCTTGTCATAGGTTGAGATAATGTCATAAAGCTTAAATCAGTCACAGCGGGCAATAATTGTAGATCTTAGTCAACAACTTTCAGCACCACCGGGAGCGTTCGTCCTCACCGTAGGGTAAACTCATCTTGTAAAGTGGGCGGAAAATCCAATACAGTGTTGTATGTTCTTAAGACTTCTAGGATCACAAGATTCTATGAGTAGAACTGGTACATTATGAGTTTTTACCTTAGATGTATAATTTTTTGGACCTAGGGGCTATCTTGACTTGTTTTCTTTATATAGAAAGTCAACTTTGATGCTGTCCAGAAAATGTCAAGAACAATTTCAGTTTTGTACTCAAGTCGACGACCCAATTTATAGCTAAACGAGTAATAGAAATTGCCTGTCACAGTCTCTCAGCATGTAACATCAGCATACCTGTAGAGTTAGAAATATTAGATTTTGATATGATCTAGGCATGGATTGATTATATTCCTGTTATGCCTCAGTTGATTGTAGAACTAGGATTGTTCTAGTTTCCAATTTCTTGATCTATTCGAATAGAAGGGTAATAGGTTAGCACCTATTGGTTGATTTTCCATTTCTTTCCATAGACCAGGAAAGATCATCTCTAGGTCTATATCTATCGGTCTATTTCGGGATAAGGATTCAAGATCGAAAACCCAAACTCTTGAGTCAGTCCATTAGTAATGAGTTCCCAGAAGTGTTTCCAAATAATCTTCTGGAGTTCTCCCGAATAGAAATCGACTTTATTTCCTTAAAGATTATCCAACCTATTTTGTTCATCCTTACAAAATGGCTCCATCTAAACTTACAAAATTAAAGAGTAGTTGAAAGACCTTCTAGATAAGGTTTCATCAGATGAGCACTTTCCCTCATGGGGTGCACCAGCATTGTTCATGAAAAAAAAAGATGTCTCTCTCGAGTGTGCATGACATAGGCATGAACAAAGTCACAATAAAAGAATAAGTAATATCCCCCGAATGATGACTGTTTGACCAACTTCACGGTTCTAGTTATTTTAAAGATAGAATTAAATCTGGTTTATCATCAGCTCAGAGTCAAGATAGGGATATTCAAAAAACAACCCTTCAGAACTTGGTATGGTCATTATGAATTTGTAGTAGTCATTCGGATTAACCAATGTTTTGCAGTTTTATGGAGTTGATGAACATGGTGTTCAAACAATATTTTACTTTTTCCTTATCGTCTTTATTGATGATAGCCTTATGTACTTAGCAAGAGGAAGAATCTGAACTCTTGAGGGTTGTCCTGCAAAACTCTCAAAAATTGCTAATTATTCTTTAAGTTTAACAAATGTGGAGTTTTGGTTGAATGTTGGTCTCCTGGTATATTGTGTCTGCTATTCAAGTAGATTCTCAAAAAAAAAAATAGAGCTGTGAAGCAATGGGACAAAAACTAACTCTTCCTAGAGAGAACAGGTGTTTATTGGGTTTTGTTGGGTATTACAGAAAGTGTCGTGGAAGGATTTTAATCCATAGCCTCTCCAATTGACTAAGTTTGACTCAGAAAAAAGTTAAGTTTCATGGTCACAGGATTGTGAGAAAAGTGCACGAACCTAAAAACTAGGTTGGACTTACAAACTTATGTTTGGACTCTAATAGAGGGTTTAGATTGTTACGTTTTCATGTGATGCAAACTAGAGTTGGACTAGGGTGTGTATATGATGTAGTGAGGTACGGCGTTATAGTCTTATGATTCTAGACTACTTAAGGTGCATGAAAAGAATTATCTAAATCATACCTTGAGCTTGAACAGTGTCGTTCGCACTTAACAATTTGGAAGAAATTTACTTATATGGTGTTCACTAGGATGTGTTCACGGAACCATAGATCCTTTCGTAGTTTTCACCTAGAAAGAGTTGAATATTCGGACCAAAGGAATGGTTTGCGTTCTTCACGGATTTGTTGAGGGTGATTACCACCTAGTAAGTCTAATGTAGAGCAGATGCTCTTAGTCGACTATATATGGGTAGGTAGCAAATTTGAGAAAGAAATTAAAAAAAAACTAGGAAAATATGATCAATGTTGCTCGTAGAATTTTCCTTATGAATTATCAGATGGTGGTGTGTAACAGTTAAGAAAGGGAAAAGCAAGGACATTGATTCTGATATTGTTTCAACTAAAGGTGAAGTCATCATCAAAGGAGTGGAGGTTTACTCCAGGGAAGAGGGTTCTTTTCTAGTAGGGTCGGCTAGTGTTCCTAAGGTGGGTGAGTCGAGATAGCATATTTCTTGCAAAGCACATACTCCAGGTATGTTATTCATCTGGAGTTCTATATAATTACGGTAATCTGCGGGAGGTCTTTTTAATGGAATGGTAATGAAAAAGGATATAGCTGATTTTGTGGCTAAGGGCAATTAATTGATAGCAATGAATGTAGGATGAAGAGATCAAAATGAACACGTGACGGGGGAGTTTCAAACATGGACTTCATTACAGGTTACCTTCTAATCGTAGACAGCAGGAGGCCATTTGGGTGCGTAATTGAAATAGAACTAAGGATGAATGCTTTTGGTAGTAAGATTAACAAATTCGACCTAGACTATGCAAGATTTAAGTTAATTGAAATAGTCAGGTTGCCATGGAGTGCCTTGGCTATCATCTGATATAAAGGTCCTCGGTTACCTTCAATGCTAGATATATTTTGGAAAGTCTTGTACTCAGGTGTAATTTGAACACAACTATCAAATATACTAGTGATGGTCAGGCAGAGCATTACCATCATACCTTAGCGGACATGTTGAGAGCTTGTGTAATCCCCAATTTCAATGGTCAGTTCGGATGAATCACCTTCCTTTATAGAGTTCTCCTGCCAATAATAGCTACCAGTCCACCATTAAAATGGCCCCTTATGAGGCTTTGTAGGTGTCGATTTACATCTTAGGTGGTTGGTTTGAAGTAGGTGAACAAACCTTATAAGGACAAATTTGGTTTATGATGCTATGGAGAAGTTAGCTCATTAGAGTCGCAAAACTCCTATGGAGATGTAAGGAGAAGGCTTAGAGTTCCAGTGATGATGTGTTTTTCTGAAGTCACATTACATAAAATTGAACCTTGAACTGTACTCATTTTACTTTTATCCATCAAATTGGGGTATGCACAAGTAGACGCTTAAACTTGAACAAGTAGCACATGATTCTTACGTGGTACGATACATGTAGGTTCTCCCGTAGGGTAAAAAATCGACAGATGTGGTGAGGTCATGTTAGACATCGAGTCGAATTTGTTAATGATTTACAAGTTTAATGGTCTACTTGTGCACACGCAAAGTTGAAGGGCATAAACGTGAGTAAAAGCCAAGTTCAAAAGAATATTTTATGTATTATGCCTATTCGAAAGTGTCACCTATGGAGGGGATATGAGGTTTCAAAGAAGGGGAAGCACAGCACCTAAATATTTAGGCCCTTATAAGATTTGAAAAAGAGTTTATACAATGGTCATGAGTTAGAGTTATCAGCAAAACAAGCAGGTGCATCCGGTCTTTCAATTTTCATTGTAAAGAAGTGTGTGGGTGACCCAGATCCATATGTTACATTGGAAAGTGTAGTTGTGAAGGATCGTCTCACTTATAAGGATGTGATAATTAAGACTTGTATCGTTAGGTCCGAAGGCTAGAAACAAAGAAGTCGCTTTTAGTTAATGTTTTATGGATGAGTCAGTCCATCAAGAGCTAATTGGGAAGAAAAAAATCATCCATGAATGCCCAAGTATCCTCACCCCTTTCCTTTAGATTCCATTCCAACTTGAGGTAAATAGTTCCTCTCCAATTCGTTAGTTATTCTATGCGCAAATGAATGTCTTAGCATCACGTTCTTCAGTTTGTACTAGCATTTTCAGCGTATTTGCATGTCCTTGGAACTTATTTCAGTCTGAAATCAGTTTATAGTAATTAGTGGTAGGGTTTGAAGCTCTTTTCCTTCATATTCATCTAGTTTAGTCTTCACTCGAGGAAGATTATTTCCAAGAGGGAGATAATGTAACACCCTTTATCCTAAAAAGACCAACCAATATCCAAAAGTTGCATGTTAATTCCAGAAGCTATAGGTGCAATCCACAATTACCATTAGGGTGACGCACAGACCATAAGTGGTGGTCCATGGATTTCAACCTGCAACCCTTTCCGAAAAGGTCCAGAAAATCCTCTAAGGGTTGACCCACGGCCAGATCCACGGACCTTAGGTCAGGCCACGGGTCGTGGTCCTGGTCCATGGATTGTTACCCCATGACCTTAGTCTCTGAATCAGTCGACGGTTGATGCAATAGACCGTTGGTTAGTCCACAAATCGTGTGTCGGTCCGTCGGTTGGCCCCAATAGCTTTTAAGTCAAGGGATCGTTTGATCTTTTCCTTATGATTTGGACCCCTAAACTACGTCGTTTATCCCTTAAACTACTTAGTTTTTGTCAGTTTTAGCCTAGCAACTAAACTAGAACTTACCCCTAGTCAATTCATTCTCCAAGCAATCGATCAAACTAGAGAAAAAAGTCGAGCAGCCCTAGTCAAAGAATACAACAAGATTTTATCAGTTCCAACCCCAAAAATGAAAGATTTATCCATGAAATTTGTCACCAGGTATGTGTGTTTTCACTGGTGGATTCTTTTCATCCACTAGGTCCCTAGATTTCAGTCAAAATCTTGATTTCCTTAATGTTATCTAGACCTAGGTTTCTTTAATGTTAGAAATTATTGGGTTTTAGCTGTTAGATGATCCGAATCAGATAATCATATAGTTTCTCAGTTTTCTGCATGATATTCAGAACCCTAGTGGTGTAGATTTATTAAGTTCATGTATTAGATATGCTAGGTTAGTCTAAACAGATATATATGCTTCAATTTACAAAATTTCACATTATCATATGTAATGGTGGCATTCTCAAGGTTTGCATGTCAGTAATTGAGTTATCCTGTACTTTAGTATTTCAATCATAATATTTCTTATATACATTCTAATCGGGAGTAGACTTGTACTTCAGTCTTTCAGTCATAATATTAAATCGGAGTAGACTTGTACTTTAGTCGTTCAGTCATAATATTCTTAATATAAATTCTAATGGGGAGTAGGCTAGACTGGGTTGAATAGGGTTTAGCATACCCAAATATTTCCAGAACTATGTGTCCTTGTAGGTTTATAAGATCACCTCTGTGGGCCTATATTTTAGTGATCACGCAGTCCCCCCCAGGTATCTATACCTTTGTCAGGGTATATTGGGTCTCTTGCATGTGTATTTACATTGAACTCCACAGGATAGCTCATTGTTTTATGGCAGTTATTAGTACTTCCCATCAAAATCTATGCATTGACCATGTTATCATTTTACAGTATTTTCAATTTGGCAGTTTATACCTTTGTCATTGGCATTCAGTTTGATCATGTTCAGTATATTCCATATAGTACATTTCGTATCTTATATCATTGCTCAATTATATCTTATGTTCAGTTATGTATATTGTGGTAAAACTTCAATTTGCTATCGCATGCTTAGTACCTTTTCACGTACTAACTCATACTCTCAGCTACATTTTATCGTGATCTGTTTCTAATCATAGGCTTTTGTCACACATAGATCGGTCCCGATCTGCAGCTCTGCAGCATCAGTGGGAGTCCTCCCATTCTCCAAAGATGACAGACAGTTTCTTTTCTGTTTTTTAAGTCTTGTAGTTTCATTTTTTCTAGATTTATTGGGTATGTCCCGCACACTTCAGTGCGATAGAGGCTTTATTAAACATAATTTAGATTTGTAGTTATTGCATGATGTTTTTTATTTCAGTATCCTACACTCTTCTCATTGTTATACGTGTGTGTGATTTTCCCCATCATTTTAGTTTCTTATGACGCTATCTTCCGCACAAAATTTTCTTAAGTTTTATTTAGTAATGCTATGATATTTTCAGCAGGGTTAGGCTTTGACACTCATGATCTTCCAGTCCCGTATCTGCATCTTGGGGTAGCTTCAGTTGACACTACTTTGTGTCTTGTTTCTTCTATTATACCATCACCACGACGCCTTAGCGATAAGGTGAATTTCAGTATCAACACCCTGATAGTAGTTTCTTTCCAAAATGTCAGTGCCACACATTCAAGGTTTTGACAACTTCGTACATGATGACAATTATCATAAAGCAATTGAGTTGTTAATATTATGATGTTTCTGTTATTTATAAATGGTCAATTAATGTTTTCTAAATAAAAATCACTTATATATCAATTCAATACCGTCGATATAATGGTCCATATGAAATGTAAAGCTGAATGTCTCCAGAAACATGTTAACTAATGACGTATTGAAACAAATAGATTTATAGTATTTACAATTTTTCTACAATATTTATCATTAGTGTTTCAGACTAGATATTAACCGGCCAAATTCTTTAAGAGTTTTCAAGTCATGTATTTTACTCCAGATAAGTATTGTTCTTTAGTAAACGCAATCCTATGAGCTTATCTATAACAAATGAAAATAGGTTTCTAAGGATTTTACCTACATGTCATGCATATTGGCTTAGGAATTAAGTTAGAGTCATAAGTTAGTAGTCGTCGTATATATACGATAACAGGTATAAACTTGAACACTAATTGGAGTATTATTCCTAAGTCAAGTGTGTCCTAATAATAACTTAACCCAGTTATCGTATATATATATGTAGTTATATTTTTGTTGGGTGGCAGTATGGAACCCAAGCTTTTCTATCCGACGCGTGTCACATTTAGGAATTAAAAACTCGTATCCCGGCAAAGATCATTCTGTTGCTCAACAAGTCAAGCCCTGTATCTCTTACCGTGTTAAGGACACTATAAGCGGGCCCCACAAAACAGCTTCTGGAGCGCGGTGACCTTGGGGGGGGAGGAGGCGGGGGGAGGGTAACTCTAGTCCATTATTAAGCTTTGGGGGGGTATTCAATTATGTCTTGTTTGTACTTAGGATTCCTCATTGAGATAACGTTGGTAACAGAAAAAGTTAGGACATGTAACATATTAACAATGGGTATGGATATAAATCTCGTCGGTTCACACTGTGATGTGGACGTCAAACGTTCACAACTTTTAGGATTAACCATTTTCAGTCCTTAATATAATAAATAGTACTGAGCGTTATGTCATAGTGTGATCAATAATGGAGTGAAAAGTACATAGTGGTGTAAAGAACCATACCAGCTTGGGTGATACTATTGTACAAATAATGATGAGTGAATGGGGCATATTTGGTTAATTTCATGGGATTTAGCTAAATCTATATGCATAATATACAATCTTAGTCTTGCCGCCCGAGAGTATCTGTGCCAGGTTAGTTAAATGTACATACATACTCACTTATGGTGGCGTGAGACTACATATAGCAAGCTTTACCTATTTTCCTAAAAGATGAGCAAAATACATGATAGTCTCGGTTGGGCAGCACGTGGATTGGTTTATTTATAAGATATGCTAACTTTTAACGGGGGTGTAGCAGGTGTTTTTTTGTAAAAAGATTGGGGCGAGTTATGTTGGTAAAGTTGGGATTTTTAGATAAGAAGAATAAATTGAAAAAAAGAAGGCGTACCCCGGAGGCCACCCGTACAGACAAGAGGAAAAAGGAACAAAGAAGAACAAGGAGAAAAAAGAGGGGGGGGAGGAAAGAGAAAAAGGAGAACCATTTCGCATTACTGTATAGAGACTGTGGTTAATATTCTTAAAACATAGTTTTAATTTTATAATATAATATATTTTTGAGAAAATCGTTGTTCATAAAATATTTAATTTTTCAAAAACAATAATTAGTTTTTTTATGGTGCCCTTTTCTCTTCCCTATTCAGATAGATATTTTCTGCGTTCCATTTTTTTGAGCAGTCCCTAAAATTCACTGAAGTGTGATAAATATAAATAGACCATATAGGTTTTTTATAACATTATGCATTTCAGTTTTATTTTTTAACATTAAAATTTGAAATTTGAATGATTTAAAGATCTTTCATTTTTCTATAACATGCCATTACTGTTTATAAAAAAGAGTTCAAGTTTCATTTTGTTCTTTAATTGAAATAGAGCATTTAAAAATCATCCATTTTTGTCGTTACATTATTTTTTTTTTACCAAAGACATATTTCTTTTCTACCTTAAAACGCTATATGCCAACAAAGTTCCATTTTTTAAATTGGTATTTTTATAGCATATTTAAAATATTTTTTATGAAATTAAAATGCTTGATATTTTGTGGTGCTTACATTGACGGGTGGTGTCTTTGATCCTCCTTTATATATAAATAGATGTGTTATTAAAAAAAATAGGCAAACTCACTAGTATAACCGATAAAAAGAATTAAATAATATCTGGTTATCCTTTTTTGTTCTTCCGGTTTTTCCAGGAAATATGTGGTTTCCTCCGATTATTAAAAAAAATTAGAAAAATATTAGTAATAAGTTAAAAAAAGATATGACATGGCACCCCTAGTAGGAAGAATGAGTATTTTTTTGTGTCAGGGTAGATTTTGAGAGAAAAGAGAAAATGGTGTCATTGGTGAAGTGTCCCTGAAATAAACATCGGTTATCCTATGTAATTTCCCAACCATGACTACTATCTCGGAACAATTAATTAATATCTTATCTTAACTGGTACATAATACTTGCTCGTAATAGTAATTTGACTCTCACAAGAAACTTTTAGAAAAAGGAATAGACAAACACATTTGCTTATATAAACAACTTTTAAAACGAATTATACCTAACCAAAAAAATTCACAACACATATTATTATCGGAAACTAATAGATTTGAAAAAATGCTTATGAAAATAAGTATTTTTTTAAAAACAGCAAGGACACTTAACGGGCTCTACATGTAACAGGATGTGATCCCTCCGAAATCTGGCCCCAACTTGTGGTCAGTTCTCTTTTTTTTTCTTAGTTATAGTTCAACAATGCTAGATCAAGACAACAGGTATAGGAAAATAAAAAGAAAAGGTCGGATTGACCCATATGTGATAATGAATCATAATATTACATAAAATAGTGAAATCGTTGAGATGATTCCAAATTTTGTTACGTATACTGCGGTATGGAAAAATTTTTTGATGTTGTTATCTTTTTCAAAACATAAGAATCTCATAAGTTGTAATCTATTAAAAAACCCAATTGTTTCTCCCTCTTACCACTACAACAAAAATTAGAAAATCGGAATGATACCATTATTACAGACTTCAAGGACTGAGACGGAATTTAAAAGTATGGTAAATGTGCAGAAAAGATGGCACTTTGTCTAGTGAGCTTTTCAAAGAACTTGGTGTTAGTATTGAAAAAAATTAACCACCTTGAAGGAAATAAGATGTTTGACATAAGACCTCGCAATCCAAATTGCAGCAAATTCCGATAGTAATTCATGAGAGAACTAGATATATCGACCATAGATTTTCCATTTTTAAAGAGAGAAAATTGTCAAAGAACTGTTGAAGTACAGTTCAATTCTCCAAGAATTGTTAGCTGACTGAACTCACAAAAAGCCTGGGAAAGTCCAACATCAAGTTGTTGAACAAGACTGGTAGGTTGCTACATGTTAAACCATGAGCTTGAGGGGGGGGAGTGTTAACTAATTATTTTTGTTAACAAGGGGAAGCAGCATGTTTACTTAGTCACCGTGTTAGTTTACAATTATAGTTTAGTGTAGTTATGGTATTATATCTGAAAGCTTCCTAATCTCGATCATAACAATTACATGTTAAAAAAAAATGTGGTGCTATACTGGGAACTTCTCCTATTTTAAACGAATTCTATATTCAATCGAAGAATATTTTTCTGTTCATTCTTTCATTGATTACATTCTGCTGCATAACTCCAAAGCTCGAATAATTCCAAGATGTCAAAAACACAGGGGTTCGAGGGGAAGCAATGTCACGAAAATAACATCTCAGTACCGATTCTTATACTTCGCGGGCGGGCACCGGCTTACAGCATTTATTGTCATCACCTATTCATCTCTTATTTACGTATTTCTTATTGAATGCCCTGTAATCAGCACAACTTTTAAAATGATAAAGACCCGCTGCTGAAGTAGTGATCGTATATTAATACACATCGGAGTTGCTGGGGGAAATTTTAGTTGACTCATTAATCATACACCCTTTAGTCACAACATTTTTAAATTATAAAGCAAGATGATTACTCTTTATAGATCTGAAATTAATTAAAACCAGAGTTTGTGTGAAATTTTAACGTTTTATATTCCCGGTTTGAAATTACGTTGGGGGCAATGACACGATCCCTGGCCTTAGTTCGAGAAAGTAATGACACCCGGATATAGTAATAATGTTCTAGTAATACGTCGAGGTTATCTTCATCAAGATTTTGAGCACAACAAGTTTGGTAGAGGTAAAATTTTATTGAGTTCAAATAACCCTTCACAATATTAGTCCAAATATTTATTAAAATTATAAATAGTAGTATATATAAATAAGGCATAGATTGTGTAAAGTTTCACTTAAATTATAATAATTAATAATCAGGTGGCCTCCCCCTATTATTTTAAGACGCACTCGGTGTTAGATGAAAGAGTTGATTGTCTACCGCAATGTTAAGCATAGGTCTCCAATATAAATGGTGAAATCGATTTGGGATATAACATGACGAGAATGAATGTAGGTGATAGTTAATAGGATCAAGAGCATTGTTTGGTTAGAAATTGTTCAAATTAATCAAGCGAATACAATTGACTTTTAAATAACGTAATATCTATAATTACAAAGTAATATCTTGTGTGTTGTATAACAAATTTCACATCATCATCCCAATGTTACTCCAAAAAGGTGAGCTTTTCGTTCATATTTATAACCATTAGAGTTGGTGCCATCCAATACAAGAATCGACAGTGGACTCTCAGACACAACATTTGGATAACTTTTTGTGATACCGGTTTCGAATAATCCCTTTTAGAGATGACAATAGTAAAACACCCAAGTAGTACATACTTATTAAAGTGCTAAGAATTAATCACGTTCGCAATCTGCCTACTTTTTTTGGTTACTTGTTAAAGACTTTGGTATAGTATCACCAGGCGGTCCAATCGAGGGAAAAAGAAGTTTGCATAGGCTTGACTTTAGTAAGGCAATGCGCTAGCGCGCTCACTTAAATGCCTGGGATCCGGGGCCGGTCCTAATTACATCTGAAAAGAGCATAACACAATAGTAATTTTTGCTAGAAGTGTCAGAGGCACGACTGGGATCCGGGGGGAAGAAAAGGGGTAATCCAGGGACACATTCATCATTCTATCGGCTAACGGAATTAAATAAGTGGTCAAGAAAGGTTGTCCCTCTAAAACTAAATGGATGGTATGTATTCGGTAAAACGCCGCTCTGAATTGGAACTCATGAGTCGGATCTGCCGGATGTCTCAGTCTCTCTGAAGCGTCCCTAGATAAAACAAGCCAATCGCGTTCCCTGGTGTTATATGATACATTATCGGACATACATCTTGGGGGGAGAGCCCTCTCGAGCCTGCAATGCCAGGTGGGAGAGACGTCATGGTTTCTTTCACTATAAGCTTGCAAATAGGGTAAGGTTTGGGAGGTCGACTCTCAAGGGCCATTTTGTGCTTTCTTCCTATAGGCGCCGCGTAGCTCAGATCCTGATCTACTTAGTCACAAGAAAATGGTGGAGTGTGTCTTTACATAACAACAAACGATAATGCCCAGCGGTATAGTTCGGCGGATGGCTCTCTATGGCTGTCATGGATGGATCGGGCGCAAGTGAAGAATACAGAAGAATTATGATCAGAATGCAGTAGTTATGGGTTCAGTCAATTTGTTTTATTTTAAAGAAGATAGTAGAAAAAAAATGACAAATAGTGATTGGTTCAACCAAGTTGGTTGTGAAAGAAGAGATATGAGTGATATTATATAGAAGTGAACAGGAAAGAAACACTGCTTGAGTGGGCAGTGGGGCATACCCTTTCAGCAATAAATTCTTTTGGTAGCCATGACCCATTTGATTTAGGTAAACACGATGTTTCATACACCTGCCAGCCATCGAACGCTGGTGACTTGAGATAAAATTCCAAATATAACTATTGTTTTATGAATATGACATATTTGCAAGTTTAATTATAAATGACACATGTAGCGAAAAATGAAATGTAAAGAAATTGTCTAGCTGAGTAGCATATACAATTATTAGCGTTTAAAATATATGCATACGCCACCGTAAACCCGAATTCGGGCGCTTGTCTACTTTTTCATTTATGTTGTCTCTTTGAAAAATAATTGTCCATTTCTGACTTCAGAAAGAGTAATTTTTGGTTAATATTCACCCTCAAGTAATGACTAATTACTATTGAAATGTGTAGAATTTTTTATCTATTTCATAATTAATATGATAAAGGGAATAAACTAGTCTCTACGTTATCAATTATTTTTTAATAGTGTGTCAATTTCAAGAGTAAACAAGGAAAACGAGAACGGGGGTAGTGACGATGTTTTTTTCTTATTTTTTTTTGGAACTATGCCAAATGCACCCTAGATTATAACAAATTTCACAGCGACACCGTTAGGCTACTCTACGTACCTAATCTATTCAGTTTAAGTGGGACCGGTCCACTATGTTAATTGGATATCCTAAATAATCTAGTACTGACTTCAAATTTAGAAAAACAAATCTTCAGTTTATAACCAACCACGCTGATCATGAAAGGAAACGATATAGAGAATATTAGAATGTCCCCTGCGCAGATGACACACAAAAATTGAGAAATAGTCCAAGTTTTTAACATACAACATGGTTTAGTGTGCTTGTTTCGGGAGTTTAGTATCCCACAGATTTGCCATAAAGTTACCAAAGATGTGGGGAAACAAAACTCCAACACAAACATAGAAAAAAGGAAAAGTTAAACAAAAATAAAGTACCAAGTTAAGATAGCGTGACCGGTGAAATGTATGTTTTTTCAGAACATTAAATTGAAATGGGTAATTAGTGCAGCTTACCAAAGGTGTTTGCCTTATAATGCTCACGATTGGTATCCCAAAATACTCCATATTGGGTTATCCTCCTCTTTCAGAGTGGAAAGGCAATGATAGTCAATAAAATAAGCGGCTAAATCTGCATCTACATTGAATTGTAAATGTTTTTGTTAACCAGGGGCTATCAAAAAACTATCCAAAACCTTCTTCTACTACAATAAAAATAAGATATCCTTTCATTCGCTTAATATGTGGGGCCACCAATATCCATCCATGGGGGTTCAGACCCTAGAATTGAATCGGAAAAACGAAGTTCACCCCTAGTACAACAAAACGATTTTTCTTGATAGATCTTTTAGAAACTTCATCTCCTCTTCTGATCCAGTAAATCGCTTCCTCATCAAAAGCCTTCTCATGATTATATTACATGTTATAGTTTTTCTCAGACCACTCCTTAGAATTCACGTGTCCTGAAGTTTTTTATTTGATTAAGCAATTCTTTAATAACAACTATTCACTTTATCTGATGTAACGAGACATGTTTTAGCTTCTCGAAGGGCGACTGTTGGTTAAGAGTTCAAGGAGTTACCATTTTACTATTTACCCAGTATGGCCGATAAGTTGCTAATCGAAACGGCTGCCGATTTATGCACTAAAACTTGCTTATTGCCATATTGGTACTCCTAGCAATATTTTGTCATTTCTAGCTGTGAAGCAATCTTTAACCATTTCCCAATTTACTGACACCAAATAGCTGTCATGCATCACAACAGTTTGCACACTTGTAAAATGAAAGGCGCAATGATTTTAGTCACGCGGAGTCCTAGGTGCGACAGGCAGGAGAGTGCAACAGCTAAAAATTAGTTACTCTATAAAGAGGCACACGCACCTGGAGCTTTAGTGCTAATAAGCACGTGTTATGTATTACTTCGATAACTTTAAATAGTATTTTAGCGAGCAAGAAAAAGGGGCTAGACCGAGGGGCCATTGGCTAGTGTCTAAAGTGAGAGATACATGTTTAGGTATTTGCAATTGAAAAGTTTGAAGATAACATTTTCGCTATTATATGCACTACAAATATAGAGGAGATCAGATAGTAGTATTATAATTATTACGAGGTTAGGAAACACTGTAAATATTTTTTTTTTGGGGCCTAAAATTAGAGGACGTAGGATAATCAGGGGACCCACAACCTAACCAGATAGGTGGAATAATTCTTGCAATGAAAGTACAACTCATCTAGATGGCCACAAAAAAAAGATGACATGGTTTTTGCCGTCTCGTGGGTTGGTATTATTTCAAAAATATGCCATTGGGGTTTAATAATTTAATAATTATGAAATTAACATATATTTTGTTCTGATGAACTAATCTATACCCATGTGATTTGTATTGCTGTTTTTTATGCAATTAGAGTGGGGAGTCTTGCTTTTTGAACAAAACTTCAAGAGGGAGAGGTAACTTGCAATCTTCTCAATGGTTTGTTAAGCATGACTCTTGTTGCTTATGCAAGTAAATTTTCTACGGACTATGAAGGAATAGATATATGCCACATTAATAAAGAGAGTAAAGTTATAAGGGAGAAATTGACACCTAAAATTTTTAAATATTTATTTGAATTACACATATGATTCCATTTTATCGTCACCTAAGGTTACAAAAAGTTCTCTTATAGCCCTAGGAACATTAATATTGAATAATTTGTGTCTTGCATTGGCATGTATTTGTTCTTCCTGAAATTTCAACAATTTTAATATCAAAATCTATCAAATAATTTAAATTGAAACATAATTCAGATATAATAAAGAACAAATTTTAATCATAACTTATCAAAACGGGACAACAAATGAAATCTATTGCATATTTTCATTTTTTTTTTTAAAGTCAGGTATCGTTTTCAGTTAGACATGAACTATAAGTCCTGTTAGAATTGTTAACAAACCTTTTTTTTTACGTTTAAGAGTAGGTGTATGAATATTCCTTGCCACAAAATAAACTCCTTATTTATGTTTAAAAAAATAATATTTTCCTTTTCTTGAACACTTTTTAATTTATTTTTTTACATGAATGTTTTAAGAAGATAAAAAAAAATGAATGGAATTTTGATATTTGACAGCTCTCTAATTATAGATCACAAATTAGAAGTATTTACTTTCTTACCTCTATATCCAGTTAAATCCAAATCACTCATTTTTTACTTTTTCAAAAATCATTTTTTGGTAGTTGGTTTACCAAGGGTTACAACCGGGGGGCAGGGGGAAGAAAAACAAAAGTACAAAAGGAATAGGACAAAAAGGACCAACAACAGGGACCGTTTTATTAATATCATATCAGTCTTAAAAAATACAAACTGTCACTACTAGCCGCGAAATATCCAAAAAGCTAAAGTACCAAGCTACCAATTGTGTGACAACCACTACAATCGAACCCTATTCTCGGGATGGCAATGGGCGGGACGAAAGCATGTATGTGGACTTATGTTCGAGAAATATAATTCGGGAAAGCTGAGCGGATTTAAGATCGTGTGGGTGGGTGGATGTGGGCGGATTTAGTGAATCTTTTGTTGTAACAAAACTAGTGTGTGGTAAGGGTAGCGACTGCGGATTAATGAATTATATTGGTTTGAAACTTAATTTACTTTTAGACATGTTATAAGAGTGATAGAGCATTATTATTAGAAATTTCTTTAAAGGTACTACAATATCAAGATAGTAAATTAAAAATGGTTCATAAAACTAATTCAATTTTCCTTTTACTACGTATTTCCCATATATTGTTCTTTAAAAAGAAATATTTAACTCTTATTCGATTACTATACACATATGAAAACTAAATTTCAGGGCAAGGGGGGGGGAAGGGGGGATTTTTAGTAATCCAACTTAAAACTAGAAAAAGACAACGTTAATAGATTTATGTGGAGCTGGTTCATGAGAACTGGCAGGCAGGGGGAAATGTTGAGAATGAAAGAAAAATTAACATGCCATGAACGGCGGAAGTATTAAATTTGTGGATTAGAGCACCGGTCCCCCTGCACGCTGCCCATTACATCCCTACTTTATAACTTTTTCCTATGTACCCATTTCTTTTTTCAAAAGGCACTTTCCAAATTTCCTCACAATCTCGATATCATGCCCCGAGACCTAGGATCACACGAGTAATTTCAAGCTACTTTGCTAGCATTATAAGCAAATCATATGATCTTCATTATAAGTGAAGTATGATTATTCTGAACGGACACTTAAAAACCATGTAAACTGAAATGATACGAATATCTATCATCTGAATATATAAGAAAATTGAGATTTAACAACAATTGAAAAAGTCAAACTCGAATGTTAAAGTTTGACGGACTTAACTATGTCCTGGAAACAATTCTACTGATTAGAAAATACATGGGACATTCCCTAACTAAATCTAATAAATACTAACTAAAGACTAAAAGAAGGACACATGTTTGTCGTCCTCGGGAGAATTGATGACTCAACCATTTATACTATTGGAGCGAAGATCATAAACCTTCTAGCATGCTCTGAGCTGAGGGAACTGAATCTATATCCTGAGAAGCATGTCAGCAGTAGAGTATGTGTCGGTATCGAAAGCATCACGATGGGTACTGAGGTTGCAATTTTTTCCTTTATAGATATTAAGCAAAAAACAAAACTTTAAGAGAGCAAGAAAACAAGGGGAGAATTGGACACCTAATTTTTATATTTGACAAAGTTTCCTTTATAGACTTGAGGATATTAAGACAAAGTGTATACGTGGAGCCTGAAAATGTCCTATATCTATATGATTTTATTTTTTTTTTTGGGTTCACATCTTCTATGTTCTATAGGTTTTTAATTCTATCTTTTTTTTCTTGTTCGAGTAAACCTACAATGGAGAACGAATGAGTTTTGTAAAACAAAAGAGGGGTGAATCGTATTATTATACTGCTTGTTCATCAATTTTTTTTTTTTCCGAAATCAAAAAATGTCTTCTTTTCTGTCTTCTTTTTTTTTTACTTTTACATTAATATTCAATAGTGTCATCATCATTGAAACTGATTAATCAATTAAAGTCCAACCGCACACAGGTATCTTCCCATTCCTTGAAATCTCAAGTTACGACAGGTACCGTTTTGTGAATCACCATTTAACTAATGTCTACTTAATAATTTCCTTTTAACGTTAACCTATTTTTTGGGAATATTTCAAGTATAACACGATTAATATGAAACTTTTTGTCTGGCGTGGCATGGATCTGTTTTTGGAAGTTCCAACAATTCAAAAATTTAAATTTATTCAAATTACTCAAATTGAAATTAATTTAAAGGACTTTTAATCTATTTTTGACATATCTTAATTTTAGACCCCAAATTATAAGTATTTTTACGTTCTTAAACTCCATTTAGTTAAAAATATCATTCATTTTTTATTTTTAAAATTTTATATAATAAAAATCAATAATATATGTAATAATAAGAAGAAAGACCAAGAAGTATAAGACGGAGGAGAGAAATTTTCTTATTAAGTGTATTTCAAATGGTGAGTGATATTCTATTTATAGTGTTGAGAGTATCACTCACAAAAGTCATCTAATTAATAAATACAATAGTTTCATTGGATGTTTCTTATCATATTGGAAGCACATAATGATCCAATTTGTTTGATAAATCTAAGGGATATCCCCATATATCTACAATGGATTTATATACTCCCCTCCCCCCTTGGATATCCCATTGATAATGTGGTCTCGTTAAAACCTTATTAGGAAACTCAGTGGGCAAAGCCTAGTGAAGGAAAAAGAGTACACACATCTCATAATACAACTTTGCATGTTTGTCTCGTTAAAAACTTGCCAGGAAATTGAACTTGGGACAAAACCATAGTTTTAAGGAAAAGAGTACACACGCGTATTTCACTCCCCTGATTGAAAACTTCCGTGATATTAGAGACAGCGATTCTGACTTCTACCTCAACTTCTCCAAACTTGTGTTGGTAATTGCCTTAGTGAAATAATCAGCAAGATTATCATTTAACGATTTGTTGACTTGTATCTCACCTATTTTAATGTGAGTATAATGCGTGGATAAGATCTGTGTGGTGGTGAACATGCTCTGTCCGTTATTTTTTGATGTATCCTCCTTTCACTTGACTATCAGCAGCACTAATCGGTTATAATTTTTTGGTATATTCTTTTCAAACGAACCCACACAGTCATTTTCTGAATATGATGAGTCATTGTCTCAACTAACGCACCTAATCGACTTGCTCATGGATGACAATTATTTCCTCAGGATTGAAGAAGTGACTACCACTTTATTTCATTGGCATCACTCAAGATATGGCCATGTCTCACATGTAAAGCAATATTCCGGATTGCGGCCTATCTTCATGTGAATCAGATAAATACCTTTGCTATGGGTAACCAATTTTTCCGGCCTTGGATTTATTGGAATAGAATAAACTCATGTCCATAGTGCCCAAAAATATCGAAGTATGTGCCTTATCATCATTCAATTGCTGGTGGTGTTATTGGGGAGGAACTGAATCTTGCCAATAGACTTACTGGTCAAAACAATATCTGGTCGAGTATTATTAGCAAGGTACTTAATGCCCTGCTATGCAAGTAATATCTTTTTTCTGTATATGTTGATTGATGGAACCAAGTATTTCATTTGACAACTTCTCAATACTGTAGGCAAGACAAAATTTTGTGTTGCCGTGATTTTCATTCCAAATTCACTTTTTAGACACTCAAACAACTTCTGAAAAGGTCTTTTACGAGTGTTATTACGTTCAAATCATCGAGGGCATACACGTCTATTATAACAAATTCAGATTTCGATCGTTTACATGAAATAACGGAAAATGGGGTGATTTTATACCCTTTCTGTAATAAATATTCACTCACCATGTTGGGGGCCACATTCTCCTTGATTGTTCAGTTCATACATATATTTCAAATTTCAGAAGCTTTATTGAAACATGTCTTCTTGAATCTTTCATGCTTCCAGGCACTTTCAATATTTCGGGAATTTTATGATTATGTGCGTTCACTGACATATAGTAGGTTATGAACACGTCCTACACACATGTTAAGTTTTTTTCATGGACCGCCAGATTTCATAAAGAATATCTTGAAGGTGATTGCAATCTACCAGCATGAGAATAGGTCTCCATGTACAAATGTCATCTTGAAAAAGTCTTGAGCCACAAGTGAGCTTCATATCTCACGACTTCCCTTTCTCATTTCTTTTTTTTCAATAAAAACGTCATTTGTACCCCCACTGCTTGATACCCTAGGCTTTTGATTATTGATCCCTAAAAGTTCCCGTTTCTCTATTGAGTCAATTCTTCTTGAACCTGTGTCCATTTCATTTTCGACAAATCATGTTCTCTCTCTAATTACTGAATAGATTTGGCTCAAAATCTTCAGCTTGTGCATTATTTCTTATCAACATTATAGGCAAATATGTTTTCAATCACAACATTATTTTGGGTTTCATCGCTTTTCTTTTCTCGTCGAGATATATTTCATTGAAATTTTTCATTTTTTCATAAGGTTGAATCTCTTCGGAGGTTTTATCATGTGGTTAATGACTTGGTCCATCCTTGAGAAATTTCATTCAACCCATGATCATCGTGATCATTTATTCCTTTTCTCTGGTTGTGACCTATTTTAGCCTTGAAACCAATTGGTCTACTACCACGCTTTAAATGTGTCTAGACATCATTTGCCTTAACAAGTTATCATCTTCAGGACATCAACTCGAACGTGAAGCATTAACAATCTGGAATAGCGATTTTAGGGTAAATTCTTGCAGATTAGGAATTGCAATTTTGGCAGTTGGATTTTTTTTTTGAAATATTTTATAAATAGAATTATTTTTTAACTTCTTTTTCACATTGATTTTGATTCAGGAGGATCCAGATGAGAATACGATGAATTAAAACTTCATTTATCTGTTTTTTCCTACTGCTTATGTTCCCCCCTAATGTTGGGTATATTGATTATCAAAATGACAAACAACAATCTTGCTTAAATATCTCGCGTCATAGGGCCCCAAAAAATTTATGATTGCAGGAGATTCAATATCCACATAATATCCCAACCTTTTTTGGGGGGCCTCGTCTTTGTGCGTGGTGGGGGTGGACAGGGCGTGGGTTGGACATAATTACTGCACACTCCAAAATTTAAAGATGAAAATGTTTTGGCTCGTGACCAAAAATCAATTGTCATTGAAGAAATACATGATAATTGGTCAACCTTTAAAATAAAAAACATGCACGCCATGTTACTGCAACATGCACAAACTAAACACATGGGTCCTCCACATAGATATAGACAACTTTTGTCTCATTAGCAATGACCTAGCTATCAGTTTGCAGATGTTTAAGGGGGGGGCTCAATATTCTGCTAGACTATATCTTGATGAATATGAGGAATTTATCATGTTCACTTTTTTATACCGTAGACATACAATAATCATCAAACGCTTGGGATGTAAAAAATTACCCCATTATCCGTACAGATTGTGTTTATTTTATAGTCCCTGAAAATTTTACTTTAATTAAATTTTACTAAAAATAAAATAATATAATTTATAATATAATAAATTAAAATAATAATCCATATATGAGCCAACAATCTCACAAAAACTATGTGCGAGTTGAAATACGCCATATATACCATCTCGTAGACGTCTCTATCAAAGACCTATCCTTTTAAAAAGGGTCAACAAGTTGAATGGGTTCCACATATATCCACCCTCTATAACGTTCCAGACAACAGAGGATTCAATCCAAAACGTTAATTAACTTTTGATGGTTGAGTTATCACTTTCTTGAGACAGTCAGCAACAAAGTGAATTCCTTAATTGAAGGATATTTGTCCCTTTAAGGTGTGCCATGTGAATTCTCAATTATTTTGAACTCATATTTTAAATTCGGGAGTGCCACCGGCGTGCCAGAATTATAAAATCATAAAAATTACAAGATCTTTTTGGATTGACTACGGCATTTGATTCAATCAACGTACTTATACTTATATAGTACAACACCCCTGACGAAATTGCAGGGTAATTTTTCTGCACAATTTTCTGTCTTTCTATTATTTTAGTATTAATGTAACCCAATATTTACCTTCATTAGTTGTTTCGAGTTATATCTCTAGTGTCTGATTTTGGGTCATTATCTCTAAGCCGTATTTGAGACCAGAAATTCAATTTAATAAATGATTTAGATCAGAAAATGAAGTTTTGGAGAAAATTTATCAAATTTATCAGCATACTTGGTAGGTTCGAGGGACATACACGCCCCTCTACGCCAGAGGCCTGCGGCGCGCGCGTGTGCGGTGCAACCCAATGGGGCTTCTGAAGTTGGGTACTGGTGTGGCAGCTCTCTGGACGCTCCCCGAGTCGTGTTTTTCACCCACTTTCGTCATTCAGGGTTTGTTAAAAGACGTTCTAAAACTTATTACACTTCCTGTTGTATTCTAACTATTCTAAATGACTTTTAAATTCTAAAATAATCCAAAACATCAATTACAACCTGAATCCAAAATTCAAATTCCAGAAAGTTGAAGAGCCAAAGTCTAGAAAGTTTCTAGAGTCTTTCAGAAGTCTTTTGGTGTAAATGCTCTACTTGTTTTTTAAATACTTAAGGTTCAATATGAGTAAAGAGTAAAACAAGTAAGGTTGAAGTTTCATGTCTTCACAAAGTATGTGAGGTACTAAAATTACCAAAGATTTTAAAAGTTCTCACAGTTACATAAGAACAGAAAACTGAGATTTTCCAAAAGAGCCTTGAGCTAGTAATTCAGAAAAGAGTATATGCTTTCATTGAAAGCAATAGGCCCCACTAATGATTTCCAAGGTATCTTTGGACAACCTAATCTTAAATCACACAGAAGGAAGTATGTTTCAAATGGAAAGACTAATATAATATTTTGGCAAGGAGTAGTGAGCAACGAATATCGTGGGAGCGTTTCGACAACTCAAAGCCCCATAAACCATTTAGTCCTCATGGGAAAAGAGGGTGCATACTTTTTTGATGATTCCTGTAGTTTTTTTATCATATACTCATTGGATCCACTTATTAGTTCATGTCCTATACCCTGGGGAAGGTATATGATGCCCGACAGCACGAAGGAAACCGTTTATAAAATCATTAGATAGCCTTTTGTGAAGGTGTCGTTAAGAAACTGTCACAAAATTTAATTAATCTTTTATATTCCCAACTTATTTGTAATTTTTGACATACATCTCATAATTATATTGTAAGTTTGCATACTTTAAATTGGACATCATAGTCTAATAACTTTTCTTATATTGCCCTTTTTATATTAACTACTTTATCTTGAAATGAGGTTAGTGTTGCGCCTAGGTAAGTTTCTTCAAATTTCATATCAATCCTATGTTTGGTGTTGTAGCATTCCCCACTCGCATAACTCGTACATTTAATGTACTGATACCAGTTTGGCTGCATCGTATTGGTGTACGCAACTGCAGGTAATTAGGATCAACATTCCAGCGCACTTTTGATCTATTGAGCAACTCAAAGTCAGTGGGGAACTTCCTTTCATTAATGGAGTAACATCTCTTATTTTCTGTTTTCAGTGTAGGAATGATTGAGAGTCCTATCCTCACATCCCTCTTTGAATTAGAGGCTTCACAACAAATAGTATAATTTTATAGTCTAGTCTTTCAGTTTGTCTTTCGTTTAAGACTGGTAGTGGTGCCAGTTTCTTTACTAATATTGATTATTATTTATTTCCTGAGTTATATCTCTTTGTTTTTAAGTTTGTTCACTGAGTAAGTAAGTCATACCAAGGGTCACTTGAGGCCAACCATTGTCTTTGAATCGGCTACATCCATGATGAGAATCGGGGCGTGACCCGTGACCAATAAAGACAACTCTTATACCACCATCAAACCCTAGCCCTGGTGTCTAATGCAAAGCATCACGTAACAAAAAAAATTATATACCAACATAAATTTGTTTAAATCATATATAAAATCAAATACAATTAAAATATACTTAAAAAATTGTTTTCCACACCAATGAATCACCACCTAAGCTAACACTTTACAACATATTATATATCACAATGGGTCGTTGTGGTCTGTACAAAATATAATTATTTTGTTCTTTTCTACTTTTTTAAGAACCATAAATTTTTAGATTCTTTCGAACAATCCAAAAATATTTTATTCTAATTAAGATCATTTTACTGATACGCCAAATTCTTAAATTTTCTAAAATCTTTTTTGTACAAGTGATTTTGAACCTCAACCACAAGACTATAAACGTTGAGCATATACTCATTAATACAAATGGCTTCTTGGAGATCAATGTCAAGAGGTAAGGTGTGTTCAGTTTGGAGAAAAAAATTTTCATGCTTGGTTATTTAAATGGTTTGGAAAATATTTTCTCTAATTAACATTTTTTTAAAACTCTATTTCGATACGTTTAAATCTTTTATTTACAAACCCTATCCCTACCTGGACCCGACCCTCCCCATTCCATGAAAAATTGAATATTAAATATTTTTTTTTTAAACTTCAAATATATTTTTATCCCCTACACCAAATAAGCCCCCTCCCCCCCTCCCCCTCCCCAAAAAATATCTTCCGAAAATGTTAATAATTTTGATTTCTTTTATACCTTATACTCCAACCCCTACAATCCCTACCCCTTACCCCCACTGCCCCTCCACCCCCCCAATAACAAGTTGGGGGTGGACTTTTGAAAACTACGTCAGTTTAATTGTTTTTTAAAAAGAATTTTCTGTCTGCTCTTCCTCCTGCCACCCCCCCTTGCCCAAACAAGTCCCTCATTTAAAAAAATAAGTTTCCAATTGTTTTTAAAAATATCATTTTAACACACCACTTACACCACCCTAGTCCCCTACACAGGCTTTCCTGATAACAATAATTTTTTATATATATATACATTGATATATATATCACATATATATATATATATATATATATATAATATTATCTCTATATATATCTATATATCTACTATACTCTATAATATATATATATAAGATATACATTTATATATATATATATATATATATATAATCCCAAATTTCATATCTCTATAGCTCTCTCTATCTATATATCTATTATCTATCTCTATCTACTGTATGTATATCTATCTCTCTCTAATGTATGGGGGGGTGGGGGTCTATATGTTCTATCTAATATATGTATATCTCTCCTCTATGGTCTTTCGTATAGGGGATATATTTCCTTCCAGTTTTATTTTCAGTTTTAATCTCTCGTGTCACGTCCCCTCCCCCGTAGATTCGCCCGCGGCCCGCACAACACCGTGTCCAGGCCATTGTCCTTAAAAAAACTTAAAAAATGCAGTGTTACAACAACCGCACCCAGCCAAATCAATCCAAAAATACATTTCAATGTTTTGTATTGAAAAATATTTTATATTAACAACAAAAAGTTTATTTGTATGCCGCCCCACGCCGACACCCCCCCCCCCCCCCAAACCTTGGTCCAATATATTTTTTTTTTAAATAATGCCTGGTCCGATCCTGTTAAAATCTTTACGGGTTGAATTTGGGAAACAGTCATCAATTTTTTTCACCTAGTTTAAAATTTCGAGGTGTGTCCTAATCATATTAGGATCCAATTTTTCAATAGAAAATTATTTTTCCTAAAAAAGGTATTATTACAGTCTCACAACAATAGAAGACATTTTTTGAAAATATTTTTCATTCAGCAACCAAACTTCACAAATATTTTTGTCAAAATATTTCTACTCACTAAAAAATAAAAAAAATAAATTAAAAATTCACCTTAATTCCACAAAACCTTTTCCTTGATAGCCATACACTCGTAATCTCGTTTTTATCAATGTTCTCACAAACTGAAAGTACCAAAAGACATTTTTTCACAAGGCGGATACGAGTTACATATACAGGTCACAAGTAGGATCATTTTCCATGTTTGGAAATGTTACAGTTGTACTCTTCTTTTACATTTAAAACTTTGAAGTATATTAATTATAACGTTAACATATAAAACCCATGATGAATTGTCTCATTTTTGAATTTCATATCCAACTTATGGGATTGGTAGTGTTCATACTTATTATCATGTGTGTTTAAAAGAGTATTTAAACATTTCTCACATATAAATTTGTTGAACATATAAATTTAAACGCAGCATAAAAACACATATACATGTTTTTTCCACACCTCCTCGTCCGCATTAGTTTAAGAAAATCACTTCAAAACCCTCCTCCTATAAGAAACTGTGAATTACATTTGAATTTTCCTTTTTCCTGAAAATTAGTATGAAAATTTACAAGGAACACTGTTCTGTAATATTCATACTAATCCCCAATAACTCCACATAATTAAGATTGTTTTCTTATATGGCCTACATCTGCACCCGCCCGTAAATCAATGAACCAACCCTTCCCTCGTGGCCTTATACCCACCTCACCCGTATCCTCCCCTAGAATTATGATCCTAGCTAGTGAACACTTGAGCCGTATTAATTGAGATCATAGCAAATGCTCATTATTGTGCCATTTGATATGGCCTCTTCATAGGCAAATCAATATTGTGATAACGGCCTCAATAACTTTGTCTTCAAATTCTGTATTTGTATAAAGAATTTAAGAAAAAATATCTAATTACACAAACATTAATATCATATATAATAATCTAATCTACTTTCAAATAATTATCTATTATTCTATTATTTAATAGCTTTGTACCATTTTTGGAGTGAGATAGATTGAGACATACCCACCTACCGAATTTCACCCCTAAATTATGCATTTAACTATCAATCAATCAGTTCTCTCTCCTCCCATATTTATTAGGCCAAATTCAGTCTTTCTCCTCCTTGTACGTCTCACGTTCGTCTTCCATTACTCACCACAATTTGAATGAAAATGGAGCACTACACATCCAAAATTTAAGGTTTGAAATTTAGGGGATTTGTTAGAAAAAGAGGCAAAGAGAAAAGAACAGAATTATTGAGAAGAGAAAAGTTTCTATCTCTCGTTGTATACTTCATTCTAAACATCCTCAAATTTGATCTTCACCACCACCATTTTCCCTTATGACACTACGCTCAGAAGATTCTTTCATTACGATCTCGTTAACAAAAATAAGAGGCTTATTTGTAATTGATTTCCCATGCCATTTATCCCTATTAGATACTATACACAACCGAGACTTAATAATGCATCTAAGTTTCTAAAGGTGAATATGATTAGTGAAACTAAATATAGTTGATATACAAATGTGATATAACTCAAATATACTAACGTACTAGGACTCCATATTCTTATCCTTATCATGCCCCCTCAACATTGGCTCAATTTGCTTGAGACCAATGTTGCTAAAAAAGTTGACAAAGGACCTTTTGTAAAGTGCTTTAGTGAATGCATCTGCTAGTTGAGATCCAGATGGAATGTGATAAACTGAAATCTGTCAATATATTTTTTTTAAAATAAATTCCTAGGAGTTGTCCGTGCGTCCCTGGGTAAAATCTTAGGTTTTGAATGTTTGGAACATCATCTATTTTTCCTAGTTTAATTCGAGTGTGTCCTAGATCAATTATAGTGTGATCGTTTTCAAATAAGACATTATTTTTCCTAACAAGCTTTTAAGTCCCTCAAACAACAATAGAAAACTTTTCTGAAACATATTTTCATTCGCAACCAACCTTAAAAATTATTTTTTTCAAAAAATAATTTCTACTCACTGAAAAACCATATAAAAAACATTAAATTAAAATTCAACTTAAATTTGCCACAAACATTTTCCGTGATACCAAACACTCGTAGATCTCGTTTTTATCAATGTTATTCACAAACTGAAAGTAACCAAAAGAAATGTTATTCACAAGGCGGAACATTACATATACATCACAAAGTATGGATCATTTTCCATGGTTTGAATGTTACATTGTACTTCTTTTTACATTTAAAACTTTGAGTATTCAAAATTATAACAGTTAAATATAAGAAACCCATATGAATTGTCTCATTTTTTAAATTTCATATCCAAATTAGTGGGAGTGTGAGTTTCATACTTATTAATCATGTGTTTAGAACTAAGTATTCTAAATAATGTATCACATTAAATGTTTGAAACTATAAATTTAAACCACATAAAAACACATATACATGTGTTCCACACCGCCTCGTCCGCATTAGTTTTAAGAAAACTCACTTCAACCCTCCTTCACTATAAGAAAACTGTGAATTACATGTGAATTTTCCTGAAAATTAGTATGAAAATTTACAGGAAAACTTTTCTGCGAATATTCATACTAATCCCCAATAAAATCCACATGTAATTAAGATTTTTCTTGTAATGGGCCTACATCTCACCCGTCCCGTAAAATCATGAACCAACCCCTTCCCGCGTACCCTTAGACCCACCTCACCCCGTATCCTCCCCGAGGATTATGATCCCTAGCTAGATGAACACTTGAGCAGTAATTATTGAGATCATAGAAATGCTCATTAATTGTGCCATTTGATATGGCCTCTTCATAGGCAAATCAATATTGTGATAACGGCCTCAATAACTTTGTCTTCAAATTCTGTATTTGTATAAAGAATAAGAAAACTATCTAATTACCAAACATAATATCATATATAATATCTCATCTACTTTCAATAATTATCTATTATTCTCCTTTTTAAAAGCTTTGTACCATTTTGGGATGAGATGATTAGACATCCCACCTACCGAATTCACCCTAAATATGCATTTAACTCATCAACAGTTCTCTCTCCTACCCATAATTTTATTAGGCCCAAATTCAGTCTTGTCTCCTCCTGTACGTCTCCCTTCGTCTTCCATTTACTCACCACAATTTGAATGAAAATGGAGCACTACACATCCAAAATTTAAGGTTTGAAATTTAGGGAATTTGTTAGAAAAAGAGGCAAAGAGAAAAGAACAGAATTTATTGAGAGAAGAAAAAGTTTCTATCTCTCGTTGTATACTTCTTCTAAACACCTCAAATTTGATCTTCACCACCACCATTTTCCCTTATGACACTACGCTCAGAAGATTCTTTCATTACGATCTCGTTAACAAAAATAAGAGGCTTATTTGTAATTGATTTCATCCATTATCCTTTATATACTAATACACACCGAAGACGTAATATCATATAGTTATAAGAGTTGAATATGATTATGAAAGCTTAAATATTATGGATGCAATACGTATATAACTCCAAATAATACGCACGTTACTAGACGCCATATTCTTACCTTATCAGCCCCCCCTCAACAACCCAAAAACATGTTTTTGGCCCCCCTCATTTGCTTGAGAAGCCAATGTGCAAAAGGTGAACAGGAACTTTTGTAAAGTGCTTTAGTGAATGCATTGTTAGTTGAGAAGCCGATGGAATGTGATAAACTGAAATCTGTCAAATATGATTTTTTTTTAAAAATAAATTTCCTAGTCCGATCCTGGTAAAACTTAGGTTTGGAATTTTGAACTCATCATTGGTTTCCTATTTAAATGTCGAGGTGTGTCCTAGATCAATTATTAGGGATCGTTTTCAAATAAGAAATTATTTTTCCTAAAAAGTATTTTAAGTCTCAAACAACAAATAGAAGACATTTTCTGAAAATATTTTTCATTCAGCAACCAAACCTTAAAAATTATTTTTCAAAAAATAATTTCTACTCACTAAAAAAATATAAAAAAAATAAATTAAAAATTCACTTAATTTCCACAAAAACATTTTCCTTGATACCAAACACTCGTAGATCTCGTTTTTATCAATGTTATTCACAAACTGAAAGTAACCAAAAGAAATGTTATTCACAAGGCGGAACATTACATATACATCACAAAGTATGGATTCATTTTTCCATGTTTGATGTTCTGGACTCTTTTTTACATTTAAAACTTTGAGTATTCAAAATTATAACAGTTAAATATAAGAAACCCATATGAATTGTCTCATTTTTTAAATTTCATATCCAAATTAGTGGGAGTGTGAGTTTCATACTTATTAATCATGTGTTTAGAAATAGTATTCTAATAATTTAATCACATATAAATTTGTTGAAACATATAAATTTAAACCACATAAAAACACATATACATGTGTTCCACACCGCCTCGTCCGCATTAGTTTTAAGAAAACTCACTTCAACCCTCCTTCACTATAAGAAAACTGTGAATTACATGTGAATTTTCCTGAAAATTAGTATGAAAATTTACAGGAAAACTGTTCCTTTTTCTGCGAATGTCATACAATCCCCATAAATCCACATGTCATTAATATTTTTCTTGTAATGGCCTACATCCTCCCCTTCCCGTAAAATCATTAACCAACCCCTTCCCGCGTACCCTTAGCCCACCTCATCCCCGTATCCTCCCCTAGATATGATCCCTAGCTAGATGACACTTGATCAGTCTTATTGAGATCATAGAATGCTCATTAATTTGGCATGTTGATATGGCCTCTTCATAGCAAAGTCAATTATTGGGATAACGGCCTCAATAACTTTGTCTCAAATTCTTGTATTTTGTATAAAGCATTTAAGAAAAAATACTATTACACCAACATTAATATCATAATAATAAATCTAAATCTACTTTCAAATATTATCTATGATTCTATATTTAATAGCTTTGTACCCTTTTGGAGTGAGATAGATTGAACTACTCCTACCCGAATTGTCAGTCACCTAATTATGCTTTAACTATCATCAATCAGTTCCTCTCTCCCCCATAATTTATTAGGCAAATTCAGTCTTTCTCCTCCTTGTTACGTCTCACGTTCGTCTTCCATTACTCACCACACTTTGAATGAAATGGAGCACTCACATCCAATTTAAAGGTTTTGAAATTTAGGGGATTTGTTTTTTAGAAAAAAGCGTCAAAGAGAACAGGACAGAATTATGCGAAGAGAAAGTTTCTATTCTCTCGTTGTATACTTCATTCACACATCCGATCAAATTTTGATCTTCACCACACCATTTGCCTTATGACACTACGCTCGAAGATTCTTATTACATCTCGTTGAACAAAAATAAGAGGCTTTATTTGTAATTGATTTCATCCGTTATCTTTTATATACTAATACCCACCGACAGACGTAAATCATAATATTATAATAGTTGAATATGATTATTGAAAGCTTAAATATTATTGAGACAATATGGGATCTAACTCAAAATATACTCACTACTAGGACTCCCCTATTCTTTATCCTTATCATGCCCCCTTCAACATTGGCTCAATTGGCTTGATACCAATGTTGCTCAAAAGTTGAACGAAGACGCTTTTGTAGAAGTTCTTAGTTGAATGCATCTGCTAGTTGAGAGTCCAGATGGAATTGATAAACTGAAATCGGCTCTACTTTCATTTCACTTGGTCACGGAAAAAATGAAAGTCGATTGCACATGTTTCATTTGACTGTGAAAAAATGGATTGTGACACCAATTTTATCGCAAAAAGCCTTAGGAGGACAAGGAAGCTTGACTCGGAATTCTTGCATCAACTACAAAACTTGCTATAACTCTGCCTCTGTGGAAGATCTGGCACAATGCGTTGCTTGTTGGAGCACCAACTAATGAGATTCTTTCAAAGAAAAATAACATAAGCAGAAGTGTAGTGTCTAGTGTCGGGAATACCACCCCAATCTACATCTGAGTAGGCAAGCAACTGAGAAGAGTTGCCATTTTGAAGTGAAGTCCATAGATTATCGTTCCTTTCAAATAACGAAGAAGCCTCATTGTTGCTTGCCAATGTTTAGCTGATAGAGAGTGTCGGCATTGCGCGAGCTTGTTTATTGCAAAACATATATCAAGCCTTGTGAAGCTGAGTTATTGCAATGAGCCAATGACCTACCTATAAATTGTAGCGTCAGCTGGAGGAGAACCATCATCCAAGGATAAAACATCACTTGTGGATAGAGAAGTACTTACACTGTTTGCATCCAACATATTGAACTTGTTGAGTATGTCCGCAATGAAGCTACTTTGTTTGAGAGTCAATCCATGGGCATGCTATATAACTTCAACACCTAAAAAAAATTTAAAGGACCAAGCTCCTTAATCGAAAATCTAGTTGCGAAGAGCTTAATTGTGACATGGGAGTTGTTAGAACCTGTAACAACAGTCATCAACATAGCTCAAAATAATAATGAGAGAATTAAGAGTCCACTTGATAAATAAAGAATGATCAGATTTGGAAAGAACAAAGCCACATGATAAGAGAAACTCCTTAATTTCAGTATACCATAATCGTGGTTTTGGCGAAGTCCATCAATAGATTTGTGTAGTTTAACACATGATTTGAAAATTGGGAATCCACAAAGCCAAGTAGTTGTTGCATGAAAACAATATTCTGAGAGTAATTCTTAATAGGGGGCATGTTATATAACTTTACGAATGACATGTTAAGGGAGCACCGAAGATGGACACGATGGACGAATTGTTGTGGTTTTAGTAACTTGATTGAAGGTGGAATGAAAATCCATTCCAGGACGTTAATGAAATCCTTTTGCCACTAATCTAGCTTTACAATGCTCTATGGATCCATAAATTTTGTGCTTGACAAGAAACACCCATTTACATCCAACTACTTTTTGAGAGGGAGTATATGGAACAAATGACCAAGTTTTATTTTAAGTAAGGCCATGTGTTGTTCTACCATTGCAGCCTGTCATTCAAGATATTTGGATGCTTGACTGAAGGTACTTGGGGTAAGCGAAAGGTGCTTTACTGTTGAGGTTGCAAGGTAATAAAAAGCCACTTTGAGTTTGAAAATATTATTTTGAGACCTGGTTACCATTCAATTTGATGGTGTTTTTGGAGTTGGTTGTGGAGATGTATATGGACTACTATCTTGAGAAGGAGAAAAGGACAAAGAATGAGTAGAATGAATTATAATTGAGCCAGTTGGCACGTCATCCAGATGTCCTTGAGTCTACGATCTGTGAGTAGAAGTGGAATTGAACAAATTAGTAGCATTAAGAGTTGGAAAGGGCTTGCAACAATAGGTGAAACAGGTTGTGAGGAAGAGGAAAACTAAACGGGTCAGCTGGACACAACCATTTTTCCATGTGCGAGACTTGTGAATGAGATATTTGAGGATAGCTGGTTGTGAATGGAAAGATATGTTCAACGACTACAACATGCCTAGAGATATAGACTTCTAAAGGAAAAGAAGGGGCAGCCATAACTTGGCTCATAATATCCCATAAATCACAGGATTAACTTGGGATCAAGTTGGTTGATGTGTAGGGATTTACCATGGATAACAAATACAAACCAAGACCCTTAGCTTAAGAGGGTTTGGGGTGAGTATTAAAGAGGCATGAATTTAGATTTAAGAACAAGAAAATGGTGTTGGTAAACCTGTAATGAGGTGCCCGTAAGATTGTGAATGTTGAGAGACCAAAATTTGAGATGGACAAAAGCATCGTGGAGAAAAGTTAAAGCAGTGTCCACAACGTGGCGATGTTTTCTTTTGGTAGTGCCAACTAGTTGGGGATTGTATGGAGGGTTTATGAGATATTGGATCCCAAAGCTCAAGACAGTGGATTTAAGGGCAATGTATTCACCTCCCCCATCAGTGTACAACATTTAATTCTCAGTTGAAATTGGTTTTAACCATTAGAACAAAATTATTAAAATTTTTCTTCACATCTGATTTGGATTTTAAAGGAAACAATCAAGTATATTTTGTGAAATGATCAACAAAGTGAACACACACCACACTGAAATTAGCAAAGCGATGCGTTGTGGGGGGGGAGAGGACCCCCCCAGACATCTGAGTGAATAACATTAAATTGCCTAAAACTTGTTATTGAATTGTCACCAAATGGTAAACGAGGACTCATATTGCATAAACACGAATTACAGAATGTAAATAACTCGACATGGTTCGCTGGTAGGTTGAAAGAAGAGACACTAGCTTTGGTAATACGAGGTTGACGATGACCAAGACGAGTATGCCATAAATGCAATGATGGATATGTTGATGCAACAAAATGTGATTGAGGACGAGGTTTGACTGATTTGGTCATGTCCACGGGCCACTCATAGATATCACCATTAATCTTGCATTGAAGAAGACATGCCACCATTCTCAAATCCTTCACAACAAAAGAATAAGGAAAAATTCAATGGAAGTCAGATTTTGTCTACCAAATTGAGCAACAAAAATCAACTTCTTTCTTATAAATGGAGAGCAAGAACATCTTTTAAAAGAAATTCGGCCACAAGACTAACAGAAGATAAAGTAGTATGACCAATATGAATTATAGGAATTCGTTTACCATCACCAATAATTTTTAATCCGTTCCACAGAACTCATGTCACGCCCCGAGCCTACACCATGAGTATGGCCGACACCCGATGTCCATTGTTGGCCTCGAGTGGACCCTTGGTTTGGATTACTTACTCAGCGGAAGACTTAAACACAAGAACAATCTATATAAGGAACTTATGAAATATACTTAAAATATCCTTAAAGGAAAACATTCAACTGGACAAAAAGGCTACTAAGTCTCATTGCAAAGCATTTGAAACATTACGCAAGACTCATAATTAGTTGTCGGACTATCCATGAAACCTCTAAAAACTAGGATGGATGTTTGGAAAAACCCCACAACATCCTAAAGAACTAAATTAGAAATCAATAAACGAGTCCTCTGGGAAGTTAGGAGGCTCACCAATGACTCTACAGTGCTCAACTGGATCTACAGTACGTTGGATGTCGATCCTCCTTAACTGTATCTACATCACAATACGATGCATACAAACCAGCATCAAAACATTCAATGTACGACTACGCGAGTTGAAATGCTAAACAACACTAACAAAGGCTTGAAAAGGAAATATGAAAAACTTACCTGTCTCAACTCAACTATACAAAACTAAACTCATTTCAATATATACCAATATAAAATAAGTGCACTACAAAGAAAAAATGTTTAAAACTTGATGTCAACTTTGTATTTATGCAAAGATACAAGATAACTCTGAAAAGTATGTAAAAATACAAATAATTGTTTATACAAAATACATTAAACTTAAGTGGGAGTTTTTATAATCAACAACCATCACTTAAGAGCTATACTGATGATACAACATTTTGCCTCACGCTGCCAGGGTGCTCCTATACCTTGCCTATTGGTATAGAACCTGAACTACTAAATGGATCCACTAGTCTATGCTAAAAACCACTAAATTAATCATCTAAAAAGTATGACCGTTTTCTATCCATGGTGACTACATGGTTTATAGGGTCTGGGAGTTATCTAAATTCTTCCCCATATCGGTGCTCATATTACTCCAAAAATATCATTTATATTGCTCTACGTTTAGACAGACTTACTTAGTGGCTTTGATATAGTTGCTCAAACACTTCCTCAAAGTTATCTTGGAAATCCTAGTTTACTTGTTTGGTTCATTTAGAAAACTATTACTCTTTTTTGAAAACTAGCCCAAAGGCTCTTTGGAAATCTCAGTATCCATCCTTATTTAACTGTGAAAAATTTTCCTACTCCTTTGGGAATACATAGTCCCATATACTTCTTTGAATAAAATACATCACTTTACTTTGAACTAAACTCAAACATAAGTCTTAAAAAGAAGTTAAACGTTTGTGAAAGACTTATTGAAAAGACTCTAAGGACTTTCTAGACTTGGCTCTTACCTTTCCTTGAATTTGAAGTTATGGATTCAAGGTTGTAATTTCATGTTCCTGGATTACTTCTATATGTTATGAAGTCATTTTGAGTAGTTAGAATAATTAGGAAGTGTTAAAACACTTTAGAAAGGCTTAACGGTCTGAATAATAGAAATTGGGTGAAAACGCCAATTTAGGCGCGTCCGGGGCGCGCCGCACCCTTTCCAAAGTTCACTAGCCCCATTTGGGTGCACTGCAGGCGCGCCGCCCCAAGACCTCTACGGAAGATGGGGGGCGCCGCGCCTGTCTTCCCAAGGTGACGCCTGTTGAATTTTCTCTCAGTTTTTTTGACCTTAAATCCGTTTAATTCAATTTCTTTTCTCAAATTAACTCCATATTATGTACCCACATCATATGCACAAGGATCTAACCCAATGAACTTATGAAACAACACTTTCAACCTCAAGAAATTTCATAAACTTCAACTCATGTTCAAGAACGAAAGCAATTCAAGAACATTCAAAATTGGAGTTTTTTAGCATGAAATCATGTTGAAACAACATGTTTTGCAAGTGGGTGAAATAACCCAATTTTGGGATAGACTTATATACCTTTTTAGGGATCACCTGTGATGAAATACACAAGTCAATTAGACGATCTTGGCGTATCTTGAATGCCCTTCTCTTTTCTTCTCTTCTCTCTAAACCCTAGCTCTTTTGGTAAAAGTGTAAACTGATTTAATTCAGCTTAGACCCCTAACTTAATTACTAAAAAGGAATAAATTAAGACGGTAAGAAAAAAGAGAAAAACACCCATTCGATATGGGAATTTTGGACATTTTCCTTAATTCCAACATCCCAACTTCCAAAAGGCATAACTCACTCGACGAGCTTAGAATTGCGCAAACTTGGCAGCTATGGAAAGATCACTCCAAGGGATTTCCAACAATATTTGGCAGTACTCTTAACTTATATTAAGCTAGGAGTTATGTTCATTTGAAGTTGACCAAAAGCTTACTTTTTAACTTACTTAAAAATTTTCAGATTTCCTTATACTTTCCAAAAATAAGTATTTCCAAATTTTAAACTCCTTTCTAGTTCTTTCTAGTTGCAAGATATTATAATATCCCCCCCCCTTGAAACATTCCAGCCCGATGAGTTAATTCTTAACGAGACTAATGGCATAACATCAGTTTCAACAGACAACAGCAAATGCAACTACAGAACCTTGGTTTACGAAATAGCTTACAGAATCTACAGAAAGTAGTACCAAAATAGTCTGCATTTTCTCTTGATTCAAAGAGGTGTTAATATCTCTTCTTCCTATCCTCTTCAACTTTCCAAGTAGCTTCTTCAACAAATTGATTCCTCCAAAGGACTTTGACTAATGCAACTTCCTTTGTTCTCTACTTGCAAATTTGACGATCTAGAATTTTCACAAGAATCTTCTCATAAGAAAAGTAATCTTTGATCCTAATATTTTCAATTAGTATGACCAAAGAAGGATCGCCCATGCACTTCTTGAACATGGAGATATGAAATATTCGGTGAACCGCAGGTAACTTTTGTGGTAGTTGAAACTTAAAAGCTACATTGCCCATTCTCTTGTATATTCTATAAGTTCCAATATAGAGGAGACTGAGATTCCCCTTTTTACCAAAAACACTTAATACCCTTTTTGGGAAAAACTTTAAATATACCCTATCATCCACTTGAAACTCTAATCCTGACATCAATGTAGGATTTTTGATGACTCTATGTCGTTTTCAACCTGTCTGTAATCACATGTCCTTCTCTGTAGCTTGGTGAACAAAATTTGGTCCTATCAACCCTGCTTCACCGAATTCAAACCATCTAATAGGAGATTTGCATCCTTTCTCATAAAAATCTTTATAAAGAGCCATTTGGATGCTAGAGGGGTTACTAATATTGTAAGCAAGCTCAATGAGATGTAGGTGATCATCCCAATTTCCGTTAAAATGAATCACACAAGTCCTCAACATAACTTCAAGGGTCTGATAGGTGCGCTTCCCGCTCCTTCCGCTCTCGCCCTCATGTGAAATGGTGTATACTTAAATTCGACCTTTTACCTAACCTTTCTAAAAAATTTCCACAATTATGGGTAATTTGGTGCCCCCTTTATTAATAATGAACAAAGTAACTCTATGCAAAGTTTTCACCGCTCTGATATACAAATCTATCATAATATTCTGCTGAATAGGTAGTTTTTATCGGCAAAAGGTGGTCTGACTTTGTCATTATATCGACAATCACCCATACACATCATGTTGCCGTGTAACCTTGTAAAGGATGTGAATGAATCCATCTTAATATCTCCATCACTTCCATCCATTGTGGAAGTTTTATATTCTGAGCCAAACCACCAGGTCTTTGGTGCTCTACTTTAACTTGTTAGCAATTTGTACAGTTAGCAACAAATTTGGCAATGCCCTTCTTCATGCCATTCCAAAAGTATACTTCTCTCCAAATCACGATACATCTTTGTGGAACCCGAATGAGTGGAATATCTAGAGCTATGGGCTTCCTCCATGATTCACTCTTGGAGTCCATCCACCATATTAACAAAGACCAATCTACATTAATATCTCACTACCTACACATCTCCCCTTTGTCAAAACGCAAAAATATACCTTTTGCTTCTGAACATTTTGGCCTAAAGAGAGAGTTCACTTTAAGAAAAAAAGGGATCTTGGTCTTACTCTCTTTCAATTCTAACACTAATGCATAACTCACTCGATGTGTCACTGCTATTCTTCCTCTTACGTGTTAATCCCTATTCGGACTGCTAAGCATGCAAGTCTCTTCAATCTTTTTCTAGTTCTTTCTTCTCCTTCTTTTGAGAGTGGGCGGTACTACTACCCATAGAAACCTATTTAAAGGCATCACAGACTATGACAATATTTAGCCTTACCTCTGTGTAAAGAAGATTCATGTCATAATTCCTTTCCAACACCTTCCTTTGTCTAGGTTAATCTCTCTCTATGGGGACACATATTGTCGCTCTGAACACAACCACATGAACACCATCCCATGGGGTCATCATTATTTTCAAAGACAAACTAGAACGTCAGCCAACTCTAAGTCATGGGTTGGGTAATTCTTCTCATGAAATTTCAACTATCTTGAGGCATATGTTATAAACTTATCATTCTTCATTAGGAAACAACCCAAACCAACTCTATATGCATCACAATACACCACAAAACCTTAAGTATCCTCCGGTAAAGTCAAAACTAGTGCAGTTGTCAACCTCTTCTTCAATTCTTGAAAACTTTTCTCAAAGGCTTCATATCATTGAAACTTGATAATTTTCTGAGTCAACTTTGTCAAAGGAGACGAAATAGACAAGAACATTCCACAAATCATCTATAGTATCCATCCAAACCCAAGAAACTCCTCATATCAGTTTAAGATGTGGGTTCAGGTCAATTCTTTAATGCCTCGATATTTTGGGTATCGACTGTAATACCATCATCGGAAACTATGTGACCTAAGAATGTCAGATACTCAAGTCAAAACTCACACTTAGAGAACTTGGCATACAACTCGCTATCCTTCAAGATCTGTAAAACTATTTTTAGATGACTAGCATGGTCTTATTCATTCGTTGAATAGATTAGTATGTTATCACTGAAGATGATAACAAACATATCTAAATAAGGTTTGAAGACTCCATCCATAAGATCCATCAATGCTACGAGTGCATTGGTCAACCCAAAAGACATGACGAAAAATTCATATAGGTCATATCTTGTTCTAAAAGCTGTCTTTAGAATGACTTATGGTAATATTAATCCTAATCTTGATGAAAATTCAGGTGAAGAAGTTAGAAGTTGATTTGGGGGGAGAAGATAATTAGAAGATTACACCTCTAGTCTGATAACACATTTTCCATTGAAACTACAGCATTTAAAACGGAGCCAATTGTGACGCCACCCCTTATAAAATACCTCCCACAAAGGAAAGGTGAAGTCTCAGACGCCTAGGAAAAAACTAATCTAAGTGGCAATTAGCTCTTTCGATAAGGAAAACCATGTTGCTATTTGTAATGAAGTGTTAGCACCTTTTAAACATAACAAGGTGGGGTCAAGGGGGGATGGGTGAATTAAATAGACATTTTTTGTTATCTTGTGTGCCGAATCATATAAAAGAATTTTAAAACCTTAGAGTCGATAGAACAAAGATTTCGTTAATGAATTTTGATACTATTGGTAATGAATTGTTAGGTGGATTCATAACATGGTCAAGTACCTAAATCCTGTATTAACCCTAGTGGTTCCCTAACGACAACGTAAATATAATAAGGCAAGAAATCGCAAAAATTTAGCTAATTGGTTATCTTGTTTGTGGTGTTGCCTTAATCGTTTTCCTTCAAATCCTGATTTATTTATGATATTCAACAATTTAAATAAAAAATGGATCTTTAATATATATATAAAATAAAATATATAAATATTATATTCCTTCTCCACCTCCATTCCACTCTTTCTCTACGTTTGCCTTCACTTCTCCCCTGTCTTTCCCTACCCCCTATCCTCCTCTCAGGATCTCTTCCTACTCTCCTCTCTTCTCCTCCACTCCCTCTCCCCCCCTCTCTGTCTTCTCCTCTACTTGTCTCTCCCCTCACTCCCCTCTCCTCTCTCCTCCCCTCTCCTCCTCTTCTTGCTTTTCGCGGTTTTGCCCGCCTCCTGTTCCCCTTTGCTGTTTTTGCCTCTCCCGGTCCGCTTCTCACTGTCTTCGTTGTTTGTTTTCTCCTCCTTCTCTCGTCGATGGCGCTTCTCTCACTTCGGCCCTGGGTTGTCGTGTTTTTGACTGATTATTTAAACTATACAACACAATGGATTGTCATATGGGAATTTGCAAAAAAAAAGAATCTTTAAAGTTCTAAAAATGTGTAGAGAAAAGCTGGTGCATATTTTATTTTTTAAATATTTTGAGTGTTTTTTAGATTAGTACATGCTTATGAGAAAGTAATGTGTGTCACATTCAATACTGCCTCTAATAATACAAACGCCTGCTAGTATTTTAAACTAATAATTAATGTCCCAATTGACTAACGATTTCATTTGAGATGTGTTGCATATGTATTAAATTTAGTTTGTACAGGTTGTATTTTCATTATTTTCTTTGTGATTGCTGAACATTAAATACGATTTGGGCCCGGATTTTTCATGCTAATTAATCTGCTAGAATTAGAAATTTTAATGATGCCCGTTGTTGCTTGTGAATTGTCACCTAGAAAAATTCCCAAGACTTAAACACAACGGTGACATTCGTATTTACAAGAAAGAATGCTATCAGTTGCTTAACAAATAATAAAAGACCATCAAATGGTGTTTTAATGCTCATAATGTTTTGACCCATTAAGGTATAAATGTGATGAAGATTGGGAAGAAACTAAAGAACTACTTGGCAATTTTAAGACTTTTTAATTATGCTACAACATGTTGTTCGTTTCTTGGAATTCGTCATCGTACATTGCAATCAGTATTAATAAATATTGTGATCTTTCAATTCAATTTTCTAAATATAATAAAAATAAATGTTATAGTGTGCAAATGAAGGTATGATTGAAAAATTTTAAAAATATTCTTTTCCTATTCCTTAGATTTATTTAAATGCTACTTTACTTCATTCTGATTATAAATTAAGAGGTGTCCAGGCACCTGTTGACAGTTTTTATGATACTTTAGAAATTTTAGCGGAAGAAAATCCAACTTGTGAAACGTGTAAGTATAGCATAAAAGTATAAGAAATTTTCGTTTTATGAAAAATATAGAACTACGAAAAATACTCAAGGAGAAGTTGGTCAAATTTTTAATCTGAGAATGAAGTTCAAATTTCAAATTATATGCGAGGTTTTTTTGGTCTTAATTCTACTAACCCCGATGAATTTGAAGAATATATTAAAATCAATCTTTAGAAGCATTGGAAATCAAAGATGACAATGAAGATTTATTAGGATAGTGGAGGAGGCGGAGCGTTGAATTTTCAATTTTGAGCAAAATGGTTCGTGATGTTCTAGTTATTCAAGCTTTATCGGTTGCATCGAGGTTGCTTTCAGTGTGTCAAGGTTTCAAATTAGCGATCATAGACATTCATTGGCGGATGAAACTTTGGAAATATCAGTTTTATTTAGACAATGGGTCAATGCTGATAGGAGGAATAATATTTTGCCAAATTTAAATTCCAAACAAGCAGCTTAGGTTAAATCTGTAATTGAATGTAATAACGATGAATTGGAGTCACAAGAGTTTCTTGCAAGTTTTTCAACACTGGAGGATGTCATCATCGATATGATGCAACAATTAGAATTGAATTTTAAAGGAGAAAACAGATATTATTAGATTACATACGAGAACTAATTGAAACAGAATTCTTCCTAGAATGTGGCTATGTAAAATTAGTTACTCATCTAATATTTGTAATAATTATATAAGGATTTTTACATGATGAAGAAATGATTGAACAAAACCCTTCCTTTTACGGAAGGTGGGCTTGCGTAATAGGTTACTCCACTCATCTTTGTAAATTTTAACTTCTAAGTTCTAAGTTGCAAAATTAGATTTTTTTTATTGAATAATTTGAAGACTTTATTGAAGAATTTTTTATACAATTGTTGTCTTGATTTTAATTTTAATTATCACAATTATAACATACATAGTTTACATATATACTAAACAACTAAAATACTTAATTAAAAATAAATCGAAACTTGACATTTGAAATTTCAGTTTAAATTACTTTTAAAATATTGTAAAAACAATTTTAAATTTTATTATAAATTTGAAATTTGGAACTGAAACTTGAATTTGAAAACATAGCTTGAAATTTGAAATTTTGTAATTTGACATTTTTTTAAAATGTGAACTTGAAACTTGAAACCTGAAATTTGAAATTTGAAATTTGAAACTTGAAACTTGACATTTGAAAATTTAATTTAAAATTTGAAATTTAAAAGTTAAATTTGAAATTTATTAGCTAAAAACATATAATTTCAATACAAATAAATAAGTATATAAAAACTAAAAAATCCCCTGTCCCGCTACACCCCGTCCCATCTCGTATATATAGTGGGACGGGATGAGACATATTTTAGTCCCCATTACTACGGTCTCCCCAATCCAGCGACCGGCCAAATTCCCCAAACGTCGTCCACGTCCCGTCCCCATTCGTCCCGTCCCACAGTCACCGTCTCCGTCTGCTTGCCAGCCCTAGTTGGCATTGCTCCTCTACTGCCCGGATTCATTCCCTGTCTTATCCTTCTTGTTCTTGAATTTTTCGCTATCTCTCAGCTTTTTTTGTTCTATCTTCTGCATATAAATCATTAACCTCTAAATGTCCATGTCCCTAATAAGCTTTGTTTCCCGACCCTCTTTTCTTGAGAAATTACCTAAACTAGCAACAAATGGGCTCATTCTACTCCCCATGTCCTTAACTATCTTCGGAGCATAACAAGATAGTTGGGTTAACTTCAATCCATACTCATGTACACTTAGAGAATCCTGCTTGAGTGGATAGAAACGCCCCCGGAAAGCATTCTCAAAAAAGCCTAACTTGCAGGTGGTGCATCTTTATCCTACCCTTTTTCCACAAATCAAACCAAGTTCTAGCAACACCCTTGAGTTGATAAGAGACAAGCTCAACTTTTTCAATATCAGCAACATGCATCACCTCAAATACCTTTTTTATGTTCCTTAGTGAAGTTATATGGATCCTCAGTAAGGCTCGAACCAGTGAAACTTGGAGATTCATCCACAATAATTCATGAATCCTCAAAGTGTCAACCCCTTCTTGTCGAGCTCCTCTTTACTGGCTAACCTGGTTAGCCACAGCCTGACTCAACATCCTACTTGCCTCTTTGAATTTGGCATTTGTAACTTCTCCAGAGGGTTTCACTTTAGGTGCATTGGGTACCCCTTGTTCCTCAACATTCCTAGATGGACGACCTATTGCTGCTTTTTGTAGAAGCATGATTATCAGAAAACACGCATAATCATAAGTTATAGAGAAACCTTTTTGGAGATAAAATCTAACACACGAAAGGGATATGAAAAAATGATGAATTTCCTAAATATTGCAGCCTTTGAATTATAGATGTGACGTGGTTCACACTGATAACTAGAGTTATACAACATAATTTCATTGAATCCCTAAAAATCTTGAACTTTGTGCTCTAATACCAAGTTTGTCATGCCCCGAGCCTACACACTGGGCGTGGACGACACCTGATAACCATTGTTGGCCTCAACCAGACCCTTGTTCTGGCTTACTAACTAAGCAAAAGAATTAAACAGAAGAACAATCTATATAAGGAACTTGTGAAATAAATTGAGAATGTATTTAAAGGAAAACATTCAACTGGCCAAAATGGCTAATCAAGTATCATAGCAAAACATCTGAAATACAAAGATAAAGACTCATAACTACTTGTGTGACTATCTATGAAGCCTCTAAACGATTGGGATGCATGTTGGGACAAACCCCACAACATCTTAAAGAACTAAACTAGAAAGTAATAAAAGAGTCCTTCGGAATGCAAGGAGGCCCACCACTGACTCTAGAGTGCTCAATTGGATCAACGACGCGCTAGATGCCGATGCTTGTTGCGTGCGTCTGCATCATAATACAATGCAGGCCAACTGGCATCAATACATTGAATGTACGAGTATATGATTTGTAATGCTAAACAATATTAACAAAGATTAAAAGGGAAATATGAAGAACTTACGTGTCTCAACTAAACTCTACAAGAATGAACTCATTTCATTGTATAGCAATTTAAAATAAGTGTAATATGAAGAAAAATTGTTTAAAACATGATCTTAACTCTACATGTATGCAAAGATACAATATAACTCTCAAATGTATGTAAAATACAAAAAACACTGTATATAAAATACATTTAACTTCTGTGGGAGTTTCTCTAATAGACAACCATCATTTAAGAGCTATAGTGATGATACAACATTTTGCCTCACGCTGCCAGGGTCGTCCTATATCTTGCCATTGGTGTAGAACATGAACTACTAAGTGGGTCCACTAGTCTATTCTAAAAAGAACTAAAGAAATCATCTAAAAAGTATGACCCTTTTCTACCCATGGTCTACATGGTTTATGGAGGCTGGGATTTATCTTAACTCTCCCCCATATGGGTGCTCAATACTACTCTAAAAACTATCATTATATTAGCTCTTATATTTTTAAAACATACTTACTTCTGTGGTTTGATATTATGCTCAAAACTTAGCTCAAAAGTTATCTTAGAAATCTTAGTTTATGTGCTTGCTTCATTTAGAAAGCTATTACTCTTTTTCTTAAAACTAGCCCGAAGGCTCTTTGGAAATCTCAATTTCCATCTTTATCTAAATTTGAAATTTTTTTATACTTCCTTTGGAATACTTAGTCACATATAGTTCTTTGAAGAAAAGACTTCACTTTACTCTAAATGGACTCAAACTTAAGTCTTAAAACGAAGTTAAAACGTTCGTGAAAGTCTTATGAAACTTGAACTAAACTTCTTCTTCTTATGTTTACAGTTTACTCATTTGATTCTATCAGTCTTAAAACAAAGTTAAAAGCATTTGGAAAAGACTTTTTGAAAATCCTTTAAGGACTTTCTATACTTGGCTCTTAACTTTTCTTGAATTTGAAGTTATTGATTCAATATTGTTATTGCATGTTTATGGATGATTTCAATGTGTTTAGAATTCATTTAGAGTAGTTTTCGAATCATAGAAAAGTGTTAAAACTCCCCCCCCAAAAAAACCAAAACCCCAAAAAATTTTAAAAAAATATAAAAAGCTTAAAATTACTGAATTATGGAAACTTGGTGAAAAGAGACAATTCGGGCGAGTCTGAGGAGGGCACAAATTTCAGAATCCCCACTTAAGTGCAATGCAGGCGTGCCGCCCCAGCTCCTCTGGCTCCGATATGGCGCACCACACCTGCCTTCCCAAGTGACGTTTGACAATTTTTTCTCTCATTTTTCTGACCTTTAATCGTTCTAATTCAATTTCGTTTCTCAAATTCACTCTAGATTTATGTAAGCTACATCATATACACAAGTATCTAACCCAATGAACTCAAGAAAAAACACTTTTTGCCTCAAGAAATTCATAAATTTCAACTCATATTCAAAAGTGAAAGCAATTCAAGAAGAACATTCAAGAACATTCAAAATCTACTCGTTTTAGGATGAAATCACACTGAATTAGACATGTTCGGTACGTGGATGAAAGAATCCAACATTGACATAGAATCACAAACCTTTTTGGGGATCACCTCGACGAAATCCACAAGTCACTTCGACGATCTTGAGGAATCTTGAACGCCCTTTCTATTTTATCCTTTTCTCTCAAACCTAACTCTTTTGGTAAAAGTGTAAACTGATATCATTCAGCTTTAAGTAGTCATGCATTACAATCGGAACGCCCAATTCTCTAGAAAATACAGCTCTTTTGATTATTTCTTCGCATGTACCTGCAGTAGCATTCAAGTAATGCCCTTTAATTTCACCTGTTTCAGCCTGTGCTTTAAAAAGTGTTTCGGCACAAAATAATACCCATAAATTAATACCCAAAAAATGAAATAAATTAATAGGGTAAGGGAAAGACCAAACTACCCCTTCAAAATCCGGATATTGGACATTTTCCTTAACTCAAACAGGCGAACTTCCAAAAGGCATAACTCACTCATACAAACTCGGAATTGCACAAACTTGGTGAAGTTGGAAGAAAATTCCAAGAGATTTCCAACCATATCTAGAACTACTCCTAACTCATCATGATCTAGGAGTTATTGCCATTTGAAGTTGACCTGAAACACACTTTTTTAACTTACATGAAATTTCCTAATACTTTTCAAAAAATAAGTATTTTCATATTTTAAACTCCTTTTTATTCTTTCAAGTTGTAAGATGTTACAACTGAATTGGAGTCTGGAGATATTGAGAGTTGTTTGTAATGTGATGAGAGGCTCCAAAATCAATAACCCAAGGGCTTGGGGAATTAGAAGCGTAAAGAGTGATAGTTGACAAAATTAGCATATGCTTCAGTAGCATTGTATGATTTGGACCTTCAAACTCTTGCAATATGGCCAAACTTATCACAAAGTTGACATTAAACACGCTGATTGTTGCTTCTGGTGGTATTCTGTTGGGTGAAGGCATTGTTATTTGGTGTAGAAGATTGGTTACGAAAGTCGAAGGAACCAGATCATCCAGGTCATGGAGTAGTGTTCCTACGATTGGAAGAGGTAAGTTGTTTATTTTTGGGACCATTGTTGGTGGAATGTTGATGAAATTGAGCAGTGATCAGTGTTGTTTCGACTTAAGGTTCTGACTGTTTGATGAACATCTCTTGTGCAAGAGTTTATCAAAGATTTCTTCGAAAGTGATAGGATTATCACGAGCTCTTATTGTTGCAGATAACTCCTTGTACTCAGCACCTAAACCACTCAACACCTGAATAACAAGTTACTCGCTATTAACAAGTGAACCGATGCAAACCAAATCACCTGCAATGGACTTGATTTCTCTTATATAATCTCTTATTACACAAGCATCTAGTTTGACATTTGTCAAAGTATTGCGCAAACTAAAAATTCCTAACTGCAATTTGCTGGCAAAAAGTTCTTTAGAGAATATCCCAAGCTTCTTTGGCATTGGAATCATGGGAAATAAAGGGAGCAATTATAGTGTCAACTGATGTCATAATAGCATTGCGAACAAGACTATCTTGTCGTTGTCATAATCTCAAGTTGGGGTTGGGAATTTGGTTATTGTCTTTGTCCAGAGACTGAGCATTTGGTTTGAGAAGTGAGCCATCAACAAAGGAAATAAGATCATAACCAAACAATACTGTGGTAACTTAGGATTTCTAAGTTGGATAATTTGCACTTCCTGTTAATTTGAAAGATAGTTGGGACGTAAAGTTAAAAAAGGGACGAACGACACACCCTTGATTGAGAGTCACAATTGGAGAGTTAGGGGACAAGGAAGATGAAGTATTAGACATTCTGGAACAAGAAGGATGCGTCGGAATGCTCGAAAAAAAGAAGAGGATCAAATATACTCAGTTAAAGTATTTAGTAGGCTCTTGATACCATATAATGGTTGAATATGATTATGAAAGCTTAAGTATTATTGATACAATGTGTGATATTTATACATGTACAAGTATAGATGAGAAAGGAGTTTACTGGACATAAAAGTCTAAGAGAAGAGGAAATAACTACGTAGAACTCAAACATACTAATGTACTAGGACTCTAAATCCTTGTCCTTATCAATACTGACTATTATATATACCTTATGAAATTTTTTACGTACATTTAATTTAATATTAGATATAATTAACATATACAAGCTCAGGTCAAAGTTTAAATGAATCAAATTCAATGTCAACTTTCTATATGCATGTATGCGTAGACTATTTCATCCTTTTTTAGAAGTCTAATCTAGATAAAAAAAAATTAATGATGAAGAGACGATTCAATAACATCCTGATAAATTATATCAGTCTAAATATATACTAAAAAGTATAATTTCTTACACAATTTTATCAAATCTTATCCGGATACAATAAAATTGAAACTTTAATCAAATACATTACCGAAAATATAATCTTTTTAATAAAAGATATAACTCAAAAATGGTAACTCATCAGACACATGATATACTCCTAAAATTTTGTGGCACAATTTGAAATCGTACCATGATGAAACCTACCATAACATCGTAGTAGGAAAGACAAAACACATCTATAAGCGATAATTAAACTAAACAATGAAACAAATGAAAGAAATGATAAGAAAGAAAAGGTCCCATAGAAACGATATATACAAAGCAGTACAAAATATACATAAAGGGGTGACCAAGAAAGACAAAACTATAAATATATATATATATATATATACACACACACACAAAAACAAACCCTGAACCCGGTGTCACTAATACAAGAGCATCTAAGTACAAAAAAATGATATGCATTGAATTTGTCTAATATAAATACACAAACAGTGCAAAAATAAGGAGAAAAAAAATCTCCAAAGGCCAAGAACTCATCAAAATCCAAATCTGTGACGACCACGAGAGATATGAAACTCAACGCGGGTGGCTAGCGCTAGGAGTTGTATTAGAAATATATGCATAAGTGTAATATGAGACTAAAAGACGAGAGTAGAGGGATAATAGATATCATTAAGTCGGCGGATCCGAAAAATGTGGGCCCGGGCCGGCAGAGCGCACGCTGCTGGACGGGCGGCGCGCCCGCTGCCGTGGCGCGCGCCGCGCGGCGAGACCTGATCAGCGAGAGCTCGCTGGTGCCCCTCGTTTCATGTCGAACACCACAGCTCGCTTGCGTCATCCTTGTGTCGTCCGTCCACCTCGTAGAACATCCCCCTTCTTTCACCACCCCACCACCCCTCCCTGCCACGCCTCAACACACCATCCTCGAATATGACCCATGGCATTTAGGAATGCATATGTGACAATGCATAAAATAAAGAAACGCTGTCCCGCGGTTATACATGCGCATCTCGTTTTTTCCAGTCGCCCCTCCGCCTTTCTAGACAGCACTGTACTAGCCTGCGTCTGACGTGACACGAAAGCAGCCAAGGCATGCAGCACCGATTCTGAGTGTCCCCCCCCCCCACACCAGGCCCCCACACTTGCCGGTCCTGAGCCCCGCGACCCACAGCGCCGAGATGATTATGCACCTCGTATGAATTGAATAATATGTGCGAGCGGACATTGATGAGAATTTAGAGAAGTATTAAATTACAATCTTAAAATACTTAACATTAATCACACGTTAAACAGACATCTTGAGAAACAATGAAAACATCTAATTTTTTCTGTTTATGAAGCCTCTTACAATTCAAGATAGATGACGAGGCACGACCCACGATACCTCAAATACTACTAAAACGAAAAAATAGTCTTCCAAAAGCAAAAGGCCTCACCAAATATTGTTTCCGAATATAAGGTGATCTCAACAAGACGCTCATTGGTGATCCTGAACACATGTCTCTTCATAATAATATATACAAGTCAAATGGCGTCAGTACATTGAATGTACGAGTATGTAATATGACTTAGAAAAATAAAAACGAAACCAAATGATGGAAAGTAACTCAACTAGATCAATACATTGATGTGAAGTGTAACCCACATTATCTTTACAATCAACAATAAAAGTAATATGAAATGATATACTTTACTTGTATGGAGTTTCTCTAACTGACAACCATTATCTATGAGCCTAGCAATGATACAACGTTTCACCCACATTGTAATGGTCATCCTATAATTTATTTGGGTATAGGATGATATGGTACTATAACTATAATCTATCTAATAGGCCTCATCTAAGGCAGTGAGGAGTCACATGCCGAGTCAATGTTATCCAATCCTATACCGGCTATGTAGTTCTATATGAATTTTGAGTTATAAAAGACTCTAACCTTATCTGATGCTCGTACCTACTCTCCAAATATTTTGAAAAATATTAATTAAGCTCAATTCACCCTTTGCAGAATGAGACTTTTAATTTACGGAAGAACTTTTAAAAACACAATCCGTGCTTACATTTAAATGTATTTTTAAAGACTTTTATTATATTTCAATCCCAAGATTACTATGCATAGTAATTGAAAACTCATAATTTTTTTTGAATATAAAGTATTTACACTTTTCATGTAATATTACTTTTGTTTGAATGTACACTTAGACACGTGGTTAGGATATGTAGGAACTTTCAAAGGTGAATAGACCTTATATGAGTTAGTATAGAGAAAAGAAACATAAGAACAACTTAAAGGAACATTCTCCGAATAAAAAAAAAAAATTCAACCCCGCGAACCTTGATTTACTAGTGATGTGTCGTTCTAGAACATAAACTTCAAAAGTCACTCCTTTTCATACTGCTAGCACATCGCGCCAGGGCCTGAACTACTGAAATGCAGCCTTGGCGCTCCACCCCATATCCTACATAGAAAATCTGATGAATTTTAATTATGTTCAATTTAGGTTCCTAACTCGTTTAGAATGGGGGGGGGGGGGGATTCTCCTAAAATCTTCTCGATTCTCAAACCTATCAGGAATTCATGACGAATTCAACACAATCCCTTTGAGAAACACAAGTTTTGTCAAAGATCAACAACAGGAAAAAATTCACACCCCTTATTGTTCAAGAATTGAACAAAAATCAAGAAGTACTCAAGTACTCTTTGAATACGACAATTTCATGGATAATTAAGATGTATGACGTGAGGAAGAAAAGGTCCAACACTATAAGTAACCTTACATTCCTGAAAAGAACAATATTCTTGGCAAAAATCGACAGAATCTTGGCGAACGCTCAAAACCTAGATCTTTCTCCTCTTGAACTCTTCTCTAATTTATCTAATTGTTTAGGAATTTTACAAAGTGATGTAAATCTGATTATACCCTTATTTCGAGTAATTAAAACATTTTAGGACTAGTGGAAAAAGAAAAAGTCCAAAATATCTTTTTCTAAAATGGACGAGATGTTTTAAAATAGAGAGGGTTCAATCGAACGGGTATCATTTTTTACTCCAATCTCAAAAATAAGAAAACTTGGCGACGTTAAAAAAAGGACTCAAAGATCTCTAATTTAATAGTTCTTCGGCCACCTAAATCTTTATATGCTAAAATTTATGGTCTCTTCAATTGAACCATAAGAAAACACTGACAACGACTTGTACGAACCTCAATTTATTTCTTTTCAAAAACTAAGGTGTTACAGTATCTCCCCTTTATGAACATTCTTCCTTGAATGAGATCAAACCACTAATAACAAGGGAGGGGAATATTTAACTAGCCAACTCAAGCACAAAACACACAAATAGCGACAAAATCCAAAATATCAATTTAAAGAGTGCTTTACAAAGAGTTAGTACCTTGGGCTGGAATTGATTCGGAACGAAAGAGATGAGTGTACTTCATATCCTTCTCAGCCTCCCAAGTAGATTTTTCAACAAATTTTCCTCTATAAGGCCTTGATTGATGCAACTTCCTTGGTTCTCAACTTGTAAACTGATGGTTAAGAATTCTAAAACGGGCATCTTCTCATAAGATAGGTTGTCCTTGATACCAATATTCTTGGTAGGTACCATAAGTGAAGGATCGCCCAAACACTTCTATAGCATAAATATGTGAAATATCGGTTGGACTGTTGTTGACTCTAAAGGTAGATCCAACTCATAAGCTACGTTGTAAACCCTCTTGGATATCTTGTATGGACTAATTAATTGGGGACTGAGTTTCCCCTTCTTACCAAATCTCATAAAACCCTTCATACATGAAACCTTCAAGTAGACCCAATAAACAACCTCAAATTCTAAGTCTCTCCTTCTGACATTTGTATAGCATTTTCCGACTTGTGTGTGTTACCTTACGTAAATAGTCTAATTCGCAAGGGTTGATAAATAAGTGTTGTCTCTACCAACTCAGCCTTACAAGATTCAGACCATTAAAACTTGGTCATTTTCTTATTCAACTTAGTCAACAGGAATGAAATAGATGAAAATTCCTTGATGAACCTTTTGTAGTAACCAGCCAACGCTAAGAAACTCTTTACTATTAGTTGGAAATATGGGTCTGAGCCAGTTCTGCACTACTTACATCTTTTGAGTGTCAACCTGAATTCATTTGCCCAGTAAAATATGGCCTAAGAACGCCACATACTTAAGGCAAAACCCACACTTAGAAAACTTAGCATTAAATTCGCGATCTTTGAGAGTCTGAAGGACTATTTTGACATGACTAGCATGATTCTCCTCATTCCTGAAATAAATCAGTATATCATCAATAAATATGATTGAAAACATGTCAAGATACGATTTAAAACACCTTGTTCATAAGATCCATGAACGTTGAAGGAGCACTTATCAAGACAAAAGACATCACAACGCATTCATAGTGACCATAACGGGTCCTGTATGTTGTCTTCGGGATGTCACTTTCTCTCACTTTCAACTTATGACAGACGGATCTTAGGTCTATCTTACAGAATCAAGTGGCACCCTGAAGTTGGTCGAAAAGATCATAAATCCTTGTAAGGGAATACTTATTCTTTATGGTGACCTTTTTCAATCGGTGGTAATTGATACACATCCTAAGGGAATAATATTTCTTTCTAATGAATAAGATTAGAGCGCGAAGAAGACACATGGTCGGATGAAATCCCTCTTAACTACTTTTTTTACTCTTTTAACTCAACTGGAGTCATTCTATATGGCAGAATAGAGGTAAATTGAGTGTTGAGAATAATGCCTATTCCAAAGTTTATTTTTGTCTCATATGAAAATACCTCTGGAAACTCACTCACAACGGGAACTGACTAAATAAGCGGTATCTCAACAATAGAGTCATTAACTGAGACTAAGCGATAAATGCATCCCTTAGAGACTAACTTTATCTCCTTTAGGTAGGAAATGAAACGATCCTTAGTCATTGTTGAACTACTCTTCCACTCTAAAACAGACTCATTAGAAAATTGAAACTTGACTAATCGAGTTCTACAATCAACTGAGACATAACAAGCATGAAGTTAATCCATACCTAGAATAACATCAAAGTCCATCATATCTAGCTCAACTAAGTCAGTGTCCTTATAATTGACAAAGATGGTACAATCACGATAGATTCATTCTGCTAGAATAGAATCGCCAACAGGGGTGTTGGTGGAAACACTGCAAGGCTCAAGAAGTTAGCTAGGACCCTAATTGTTTTTTAAAGATCTTTAAATAAATTTTTATTTCAAAACTTATTTTGATAGTATAAGAATCTTATACACCGATACTTTACAAAATTTAAACTCGATAGAATCGTGCAACACATTTATATATATTTCTATTTCTTTGTATTATATAATAGATATATAGATGTGACAATAGATGCAAGTATATTTAGTATTCTTGTGAATTGATATAACCACATTATGCATTTATGGTGTTTAGTTCGAGCAGAAAAGGATTTGATGTGTTCTGATTCATGTGAGTGGTTCTTAGCCAAAGGAACCCCACCTATTAATTCATCTCTGAATTATTAGGGATATTTTGTCATGAATTTTATTTGTGTATTGTTGACTGATCATATAATCCTTTAATTTTTTTCCAACCAACTCCCTTTGGTCTTTCTATCAAACTTGAGAAAAAACCAACCAACTAATTACTACTTAAATAAATATATGTAATCATAGTTTATAATTGTATATTTGTATAGACGGATTTGATTCGATTATATTTTGCTTAATACTCAAATCTTATAAATATTTATAAAAAGTAAATACACAATATTTGATGCATAATTCTCTAGATTAGTTATTGTTAACAAAAAAATGAAATCTAACAAAAAAAGTGATAACTTTTTCTTTCTTTCTAATTATTTTTCATGAACACCCTGTTGGTGCTGGTGAGCATGTGAGGTAGAAACGAGAATTGTACCAAAAACATTCAAATGTAACTTAAATGGACCTTGATCATATGAATTGTACCAAAAAACGATGCTTGTCTTTGATGTATTTATTTTAGGAAAAATCCTTTAGAAAATTTGGTCAGAATGATATTTTACCTATATTATTTTATTTTTTTTTTGAATATTTTTACCCTTTTAACTTTAATACCTTTTAATTAAAACATGGAAAATGATCGTTTATTTTTAAATAAAAAAATTATAATTTTTAAATCACCCCATATACATATTTAAGAGACAATATTACAGGTTTTGAAATTAGCTTTAAAAAGTTCTTGCTTATAACAGTTTAATTACGAGTTATAACATATTACTAATTATTTATAAATTAATTAAATTTTATTTTATTAAATAAATATTTTTTATAATTTTGTATTATTATTTAAATAAAGAATACCCTATAATTATCTATTTCACAATTATAGGGCTGACAAATGATTGGATGAGATTGGATTTGAATGAATTGAATATAGTTTGAGCAAAAATGATTTAAATTACAATTCATTCAATAGAATATTGACAAAAGATGTATTGGTCAAATATGGTTTGAGTGAAATGGTTTCAACCCATTTTAAATAATCTGTTTTACAAAAAAAAAAAATTACCCCCTCCCTCAGGGCACCCTGCCACTCATCCCCCACCTTCAACGACCTACCCCTAAATTTCTTTGTTTGCAAAAAAAAATTAATTGTTTGAAAAAAACATTTAACAACCTACCTCCGCCCCCACCCCGAACCCACCCTTCCCACCTTCCACCACAGACACCGACGGGGAGGGAGGGAGGGGGGAAAAAAGACCCCCGAACTTCCACCCCCCCCCCCCCCACAACACACCAGACACCGGGCCACCAACCGGCCTCTATTTTGTTGGAGGTGTGGTTCAAAAAAAAATTACCCCTACCTCTGCCCCACCCCACCCCCTTGACCCAACTACCCAACAGTTTCCACCAATTACAACTTATTTTTTTTTTTTTTAAAGGATTAAAAAAGTATCCCCGACATCGCCCCCACCCACCACCACACCACACCCACACTCTTCTCAATCTTACCCCCATTATTTTTTTTTAAAAAAAAAAACAGAAAGAAAAATTATTTGCAAAAAATAAAAAAAGGAAATATAACCACCTCCCCTCCCTTGGCCCCCACCCCCATCCACAACCTACCCTAAATTTTTCAAAAATAAAAATACTTATTTTTGTAAAATAAATTTTGTTTTTGAAAAAATAATTTTTTTCTTTAGCACAATTAAGAATTTTGAGTGAAAGTGAAAGTGAAAATAAGTGATCTATTATGGGTCAAATATGGATACTCATATTTAATCAATTTTAACCATATTTGTAGAGACTCCTAAAAAAATAATTACTTAACTATACAACTTTACTTTCCCTTTTCCCAATATTTTCCTACTCTTTTATTAAAATTAAAAAATCGCTTTTTGACAACCAATGATGCTTAACTGGTACTTTTTACCTTGAAACTAAAAATTAGGCCATCTCATTCCAAAAAAATTTCGCCTAAAATTTTTCCCACTAAAATTTTCAGTTATAAATTTCAAGTAAATTTTAATTCAAAAAAAAATGTCCCTATTCATCCGGATTATAGTAAAAAATAGGTTCATGAATCTTCTTCCATCGAAATCTTCATTTTCCCAGATGTTTTTGTTTTGGATTTAATGCTTTTGGTTTACAATATCAATCTAACTTCTAACAAATCTCTAGTTTTTGTTTCAGAATTGAAAACATCAAAGAATTGAGTTTTAAAAATTTGCATGACCGGATAGTCATGACAAATTCAAGTTCAAGAAAATCTGTAATGAATAAACATGCATCAACTTCGATAGATCTGAAAACCCTAAACAAAAGAGGTAGAAATGTGGCACCTCCAATTATTCGACCAACATTATCCATAGTATGTAAATTTTCACTCATATTCGTATCTTTTTCTTTAGTTTGATGGTTCTTATTTTTTTCATTTAAGTATCGTTTATTTCAACTTTTCACTGCACACATTGAACACAATAATTTTGTGATACTTTTATGTTTCCACATGAACGTTAATGTATCCTAGATACTGTTGTAAGTATCAGTTTGACCTGTTTATTTTTTTTGCTACTTAATATAATGATTAATGAAATATGTGTATTTTTGTACCTTTTATGTGTTGTACATGAACATTAATTTATCTAATATATATTTTTAACTTTAATATTTTGTCGTTATTTAGTATCAAATAAAATGAACATTTATGTATCTAATATTATTTATTAAGTATCATATTGCCCTTTAGGTGTTACTTAGTATCAATATACATGAAAATTAATGTATCTAAAAGTGATAGAACTCATAAAGTATCAACTATTTCAATGCTCACAAGGAATATTGATTTTTGTGATACTTTTATGTTTTGCACATGAAAATTAATGGATCTTTGATACTTTTTTAAGTATCAGTTTGACGTGTTTATATTTTTGTTATTTTATATAACGAATAATGTAATTTTTGAAATTCTGTACCTTTTATGTGTTGCACATGAACATTAATTTATCTAATATAGTATCTGTTTAAGGATCATTTTGACCTGTTTCTGTTTTTGTCACTTTATATCACGACTAATGAAATTTTATATAATATTTAAATCTATTAGAGATTGAAAAAAATTATTTATTTAAATTGCATAATATGATTTATGTAATTAAACATATTCCAATTAACTCTCTAAAGTTTGGTCCTACCTACAACTCCAATTTTATTGAACATTTAGTATCATTCAATAAAGGATCAAGGTATGAAATTATTCAATGAGACCATATTTGCCCCATACCTAAATATTTCTAGATGCAACTATCAACGTCAGATTACAAAGTGCTTATATTTGTTAGAGATTGAGCAGGGAAATTAAGATAAAGAAATTCACATTCGTCATGGCAAAGGGAATGTGTTGAAATTTAGTATCCTAGAGTTTGAAATTATAATTACTGGTTTGAGATGTAAAGGTAATGTCAAGGATTTAACTTATCCAGCTTCAAAAACCATAAGATTAGTGCAAAGATATTTTCTTGATACTACTTATAATGTTAATAACAACGACTAGTAGACGGTTTTATGCTAGGTGACTTGGACAACAACGATGATGCCCTTCAATTGGCTATCTTGTTTTTTATTCATACATTTATATATTTTCAGCTTGGTGATGCACCAATTCCTATTGAAGATTTCTTCATGATAGAAGATGGTAGTTATGAACAGTACCCATGGGGTAATGTTGCCTTTGAAAAGCTAATGAAATCTTTTAGAAAAAAGTACAATCCACCAAAAAATGTATCGTTTGAATGGACTGTCATACACATTAATGTCTAAATTTATGAATGTATGTCTATAATAAATAACGATATTGCTGTCATAAAATGAAATGGTATATCGAGGATGTGCAACTGCAAAGTTGTGGGTTTGGGTTTAAAGACCCAATATGAGATGTTTATAGAATTCATTTTTACTGAGGTAATTACTCTAGAATACACCATTTTTACTTCATTTATTTAAGTGTGCGATAAATTATTAATTTGGTTATCATCATTTATTCATTTTTTGTTTGTTTAGATTGATTGTTCTAACATTCAGTCAACTCCATAATATCACTTGATTTACCAGATTACAATTATGTACCTCCAACTCCACTAGATTCATCAATTTCTGACGGTGAGTATATCCATCCGGAGAAGGTTCCTGGTCTTTAAGACTTCACATCAAAATCTCAAGAGCATCTATTAAGGAGATCATCACAAGGTTTTATTGCAGGTTCTACCCCACTGCCTCGCAAAATAATAAAGGTTGTATATCCACATAAGCATGATTTGTCAAAACTCTCACAACCAAAGAAGCAACAAACCACTCATTTCAAACTCCAAAGTCACATCCGGAAAAAAATTAATAATGTAATTGGTGTTGGTGTTTCTCCTAATACATTCACTGAAAAAAATAAATTTGGGTAGGGCAAAAACTGAAGATCTGAAAGATTTTGAAGTTTTATGTAAGTATATAATTCATTTAAACATTTATATGTTCATTATTAAATCTTTTTTTATGGTTTTTATTTGATTCTAGGTTGACAACAATTTGGAGCTCTTGATAATAAAAATGAATCTCTTGAGGCGTTAATAAAGAGAAATCATTCTGAACTGTTGGTGCGAGAGATAACAAATCTGAGAAGGTAATTTTTTGATTTTTTTTATACTTTCTGATTTTTATGTGATATTGACTATTTTCCAAAAAAAAACAATGAAGGAAACTGAAGGCGTTTAATCGCCATACATGATGGATGATTCTGTTCGAAAGACAATGTTAATCCACAATCCAATTCTGATAACTTCGATCATCAAATAATTTTACCCATGCAAATGAATTTTGCAACTGTTTATGAACCTGTCGTGGAGGTTGGGAAACAAAAGGTTTATATTGAAATGTCCCAAAGGTACGTAGTATCTGATATATAAATTAGTATCGCATGCATTATTATGTTATTTAATTCATTAAATAATTTAACAATGTATCTTTTTTTTATGGTTGATACTTTAATTTATGAATTCATTGCCGCTATTTGTGTAGTATTGATTGAACTTTATACAATAAATTGTATATGATACATTTAATCTTGATTGTTATTTAAAACTTAATTTATGAAATAAATGTTGTTATTTTAAGTATCATTGTTTGCACATTATACATTAATAGTGAATATGATATTTTATATAATAGAGGTATCATTCAATTTATCACTGACGCATAGTAAATACTAACAAATACTTAAATTTTATTATAAATAATGAAAGATGATAAATCCAGTAAGGAACAGGCAATGGAACAGTCCACTGTACTTCTATACACAACAAAACATAATTATCCTTTGGTGAATATGATTGTTCATTATATTAAGGTGGTAAGTATAAAGTTTTTTTAAATTATTACACATTAGTTATTTTAGTAAAAAGATAGTATAGTATCTGATATTCTCTTTTTTAGGATCATGGTGCTGATCAAATTCAACAAGAAGTCAAAATACCTCTTTCAAATCCAGTAGTTGTTGATACATTGGTATGCTTATAAATTGTTACTGCATTTTGACAACAGTTGCCCCTATTTCATCCGAAATTATTTATGTTTTTGATGTTCCATAAGTTCTTTGTATAAATTGTAATACTTTTGTTATTTATCTGACATCACACAGGATTCTACTACATCGATCTCCATCTCATCTGAAATTGAAGCAGTCATAGATGCACTTTCACAAGGACTTCCAAATCAACTAATCAATATCAAACAATTCAGTGTAGTCATTCCACTCCAGCTTACCGCGAGTGATGATTTTTATCGAACAGTCAGCTACCCACCCAACTGACTATCAATGATCCAGCACCAAATATTGATACTAAAACTTTGGCTCAGCGTAACAGGATGCCTTCAAAGATTTTGCAGTCTCCCTATGTTGAATTGTGAATTCTTTTTGGATCACTGAGGAGTGAAAGGGAAAAATAGACGATCATACTCACTCGCCTGTACCACCTCCATTTTAGTTATATCAGCCTCACATCACAATCCCCAACTATCGTCAGGTTTAATGCAAGATTTCTTCGATGATTCAAAGGGGGATTCCTCAAACACTGCAGTAAGTAAGTTTTATTATTAAAGTATCTTTATAAAATTAGTTTTTATTAATACGTTCATTTTGACTTTAACTTTTTATAGGAAACCTAATGAGGATAAATATAGAGCAAATCTGCCCATTATTAGTTTTTGACTATATGAATTCTCTCTTTGTCGCATTTTCTGTTGACAAAAGTGATTTTCTACCAGTCACATCCAATTAAATGCTGAACTGATTAGGTAACATTATTCAGTCAATTATGGATATGATACTTTAATAAATTTGTTCTATAATATACATAAGAACATTACTAATTTATTTTTTCATTTTCTCTTCAATGTAATCGCTTTCTTCTTTCAAGTGTGCAGATTATATCTTTAATGTGTTTTTTTAAAATCTAATTACAGAACATAGATGTAATTTTTACTATCTACCAAGAAGTCAAATTTAGATGCTGAATCATACATACACTACGGTCAATTGTTTGTCAAGTCATACAAAATCTTGTTACAAGATGTTATTTGGTGGTCTCCGCTGATGAAACTCTTACTACAAAGACCATATTGGGTCGTGGTGTTTCATATCTAGTTATTAAAAGTCTATATAGAATACATCATAAATGGACTTTTGAGCCCTGATGCTTTAACGTGCATCTAGTAGCTGGGATTTATATTCGAGTTCATTGTGGAAAGATTTTCATATGAGGTGTTGGCTATGATGATTTTTTAAAAAATGTTACACGAGTGTATGACTCATATATAGATAAGACCAAGAGTTCCATTTCTGACGAGATAAAGCAGTTTCTGTAATGATGCTTCCAAACTATCGACATGATAGTGGTTTCTTTGATAGACTTGCGAGAATTGATTGGTCATCATTTGATGCTACAAAGACAACAAAACTAGTTAATTGTTGGTCCAGAACATCCTTTGTGGTGAAATATTCCTCAAGACATAAATCAACCACAAAGTGATAGTCTCTAAGAATTGTAAAAACAACTAATTTACTTTACACATCACTTCCACTTTTAATGTATCTACATTTGTTGTAGTGATTTGTGGAATGTATTATTGCTTTGAGAATACTTGAGCGAACAAAATCACATCCATCTTTAGTTTCGTGGCTTAAGTCGATAGTTTTTCAAACACCCCAGCACCACGTCCTGAAAGATCGGGGTACGCGAAAGTCCCTAACCCCACCTGTAACGGGTCGAGAGTAGCGAGGGGCCCAGGGGCAGAAGCTGGGCTTGCTTCTGCGGGTTAGTGCCAATAGGGGAAGGGTGTAGTTATGTAGAGAAGTAGTGGGAGAGCAATTTATTAGGGGGCGGAGGAATGTGGCGGGGGTGGGGTGTATATGGGCATAGGAAGGAGCAAAGGGCTTTAGTGGTGAGAGGCGGTGGGAGAAGGGGTTAAGAGTGGCGTGTTATATGAATAGTTGGGGATAGAGGTATTAGATATCCTGCGGCGGAGTTGTTATGATATCGTGAGCTTTGTTGGGTTCGGGGAGGATTGCGAGTTGGAAGGCAGATGTGACTAGCGGTTTGGCTTAAGAACTCTTGCGAGGCGGAGGACGTATTGGAAGAATCCAATGACTAAGAGGTGCGAGCGGTTGGTCGACTCTTCTGAGGATTGGGTGAAACTTTGGGGTATTTTCGCGTAGTGGGATGGGAGGAAGGGGTTACTAGGTTGGTGGGGGGGAGACGTCAAGGATAGGAGGGGGTTGAGTGAAGTGGGAGGAGGATAGTGTAAGAACCCCAGGAGGGAGCGCAAGGGTGCGATTGTGGCGAACGTTGAGTCGAAATGAAGGTCGCAAAATAGTTTTGTCATTGGTGGGGGTAACTGTGTGTTATAATTGTAAGCAGAAGATCGGGATGGGTGTTTTGATGGAACAAGTAAGTTTTCACGGCATGGCATGCGGATCTAGCCGGAGTAAGGGGTGGTGTTGTGAAAATAGTCGTAAAGTGGGAAAAGGTGATTGTGGATGGTGGGTGTCGGGGGGGAACGTGAATGAGGACGCTGGTTGTTAAACGGCTGCAGTGTTAGACATTCGCAGGAGGAGCACATAGTATAGTTCAGAATGGGGGAAGTTTTGGAGGCGGATCGTTAACTAAAAGGTGGCTTGGTTGTTGAGGAGATAAACGTAGAAAAAATGAGTGAAGATCCTACAAGGCCAAGAGGGCTACACTACAAAACTAAGCAGAAGGTCGACTGATTAATTTAGAATAGTTAGATTTTTTATTGTGTTGAAGTTACGTTAATTAGTATTTTTTGTACTATCACTTATTCGTCCAACACATCTTACGAAGTTAATTATTAATTTTTGAAGAATAGTTTTTGTCACGAATGTATTTTCAATTTGAATTTTTTTCCTCCAATATAGAATTGAATGTACAGTAACTTGGATTATTATTTTAGAAGTAATGGTTTAAACAAATACTGCTGATACAATATAACAATTGGACACAGAATCATGATACTACATTTTATACACCTTTTAAAACAAATTGATTTTTAATTTAAGTAGTATAATTAAACATGTGGTAGTCCTTGAAGTAAATCAGACGTCTAATGTTATATTATCATCAGATACAACAATATCCATAAAATTATACACATTTTATTATAAATGACAAATTTGTGTATATGTAACAATTGATACAAAACCGTAATTAATACATTTAGTATCGTCACCAGGTTGAATCATATAACTTTGTTTAAAAAAATCAATAATATTAACAAATTTTGTTATCATATCAATATATTTTGACGTTTAGTATAAATGAGACTAACTACTTAGCATATATCTTAGTAAAATTACACTTGATATACAACAATATCAAATTCATATATTTAGTATCATTATGCATTGTGGTGCGAAACTTTAAATTTGCATCATGATATACATTAAAATGTTCTATATATAGATGTAAACTTACTATGATTTTTCCTTTTCTTCAATGTATCACTTTCTTCAAATGGCATATTTTTCCATTTCTTCCATATATTTACATTCACATGTAAATGAACTAAATACTTTCAATATGCTTAAGGTAATTTAAAATCACACCAAATGATAAAGTCTTATACCATTCAAACTACCCAGAAACCTTATTACACATGAGCATAATAATCATAAAAAATAATCATCAAAAATATTTTGAAAAGAAGGTACTGTTTCTTATATTGTGACTTCTGTCCCACAACGTCCACAACAATTCGTTTTTGTTGTTACTTTACATCTGAATTTTTTTTCTTTTTCTTTTACGTTGTCTACCACAAACCAACACATTTTTTTGTATCTTGGTGGCAAAACAACTATTTCCAAAACACAGTCGCGGAGCTATCCCATCCTTTAATCGAGCAGATGATTCATGAAACCTGCCTAAGTGTGTGATTCTTGCACTCATGTTTTATAAGTACCCCCCCCTCATGCATTAGGGGTGTACATTTGTTATATTTTTGTTGCTTAAAACGGCTATTGCATCGGATAAGGTATCTCTCTCATGTTTGAAATAATCTACCACACATGACAAGTTTTTCTCTAAAAACAAACAATGTATCTTATCCCACCTTCATACACTGAAAATAAACTCAGAAATGCAACAACCTACAATTATTGACAAATTAGATATATTTTTAAAAACTACGTTTTTTCATTTGGTTAACATACATATTTAATAAAGTTGATCCATATAAAGATATACAAATATTACCTTCAATTTTGCACTTTTTGACACGTTTAAAACTAATATTGCTCAAAACTTGTCCACAGTGTTTCCTTTGTATAAGACGCTATTTCTCTATTTTTGCAATTCAAGACCAATCGAATTCTAAAATCCTTAGCTTCTTCCAGAATATCTATAATAGGTGGTTGTGTGCTTCAACAAGGCAACCATTGATACATCAGCTAATTTGAAGTCACATCGCTCTCTCCTGGTTCACTGTTCGCATAAGAACCTAGAACCAACGTTTCATACCCAACATCTTGAAATTTTTTTAACTCTGCCATCTGTTTTATCCAATTTATCTTAAATTTTTCAAATCATCTTTTCTATAACCCTTTGCCATGAGTTGAACCATCAACTAGAATGGTCCGGGCTTCTCCTAAAGTTTGAACAAACATTTTCCTCCCAGATTCCATATCAGCCAAATGAGGAATAGTTGGATAAACATACTTCAACCTTTCTTTATGCTTTCGTTTCCTGTCCGATACAACACACTTTTTCCCTCTCACCCAAATGCTTTTTAAACTGTTGAAAGAAGCAGGTCCAAGACCAATCATTTTCTAGTCAACAATTCTGTAACAAAAGCATATGCCAACCTTAAGATTGAAACACAAAACATTCTGACTAAAACAACATCTAGTTAGTAGTTTAATAAATCAATAAATTCATAACACACTATTCCATGCTCCTCGTGTAATATCGTATACAATGTCCCTCCAATAACTCCACTAAGATGAAAGCATCAACAACACAACGGACCTACCAGAACTCAAACCCTCTCATCATTAGCCTTAATGATATGAAAAGACACATAAATTCGTTAATATTTTGTATTTCTTCTCATCTTTATATATGAATTTTGGATACAAAGTTTCCTATCACATGATATGATATTAGTATTTTTTCTATATACTATCAATTGTTAAACCCTTATCATTTTCAATGTACCCTCTTTTGTCCCCGTCTGCTTGCTGGTAAGAATCCCAACGTCCATACATTGCCCTATATCCTCAGTTTATAATATCGTTGGGAGTATGTTTCCTTTGATTCCCCAATTTGGACTTGTCACACAACACCATTATAATACAACGTATCTTTTACCTACTTAATACCCTATCTCTGAATGAAGATGTTCACTATTAAAGTATCTCACTGTGAATGTGTCTAATTTTTTTATAACAGAGGCCTTTAAATTTCACAACAACAATCAACTTAATAAAAACTAATACTACTGCAATGACATAATGATATATTTGTTATTTGATCAGGTTAAATGTACTAATCATAAATAAAAATAACAGAAACTTATGAAGAACCTTATTTTAATTACTTGATCTAATTGATACTTTTCATAAATAATGTATCCCATTTTGATACTTTATTGTATACAATATCACAAACTTAATCTAAATATTTTTTCATCTAGCATTCTTAATTTATACATTATAATAAGAAGAACATCCAAAAAAAAAACGGATACATATACATAGACTACACATAACGTAAGTTTATAAAGTGTATAGGGTAAAACATATTAAAAACCATTAGAAAAAATGAAAATGTTATCATATAATTTTATCGCATACCTTTTGTTATCATATCTTTTAACTTTAAAAATTGAAACAATTCTTTCTTTTAGTATTTTTCCCATTAGCATATCCTTAGAGTTGTCTTATCCCTGTACATTTGCTTTCGCTTCTATAAACAAAATATTGGTATGTGATATATAATTTTCCACCTCCATTTCTAATTTGTTATATGTATCACCAATTTTTTATTTACCAATGTTAGAGCCTACCTCGCTTTTTCCAAACCTCAACACACAACGATTGCACCCTCTTTTTTAAATAGAATTTTTTTCTCTTCATGTCCGACCCAAACGAGCGCGACGGCATCCCGCACACTACCCCTCTTCTATTTATCAAACCACCAATCAAACCCGACATTTCAATAATAATATCAACATACCAGTAATCGGGAAGACCTTAAACTCATTATTAAAAACAATTCATAACTTCTAAAATTCAACACTATTCCCCAAACTCGGAAGTCATCACCACAAAAACATCTATGATCAAATTACTAAACTAAGAGTATTCTACAAGCTAAAATAACAAAAGTGTCCATGCCGGAACTTCAAGGCATCAAGACATGACGAAGAAGATCCAGTCCAAGCTAGAAGCGTTAGCTCACTCACCCTTAAATCCGGTGTCATGAAGACTGGCTAGAGTTGCGGTTGAGTTGAAGACGACGGTATGTTTTTGCTGGCACTCCACATATAACAAAGAAGAAACATACAAGTAGGGTCAGTAACAGAACACGAGTACTGAGTAGGTATCATCGGCCACTCAAAATAGAAAACAGTATAATCAATTAATACATAAATCAACTACAATACTAACATGTAGCAACAACAAGTTCTATACTCATATAAGCACCGTCCATTTCCCCCATGAGGACTCAACGTCAATGCCATACCCATTTGGAAATTAGGTTCATAGATTGTGGTATATTTCACAGCTTTCAAGATTCATTATGTTTATCCTCTTGTGGTCTGTTCGTTGACAGACCCTCGCCTCGATCCCCTAATTCTAAGTGTCCGTTTCGTGACACCCGATCCCTAAGTATATGTGTCGTTCCCTACACCCATCCCTAATTTCTACGTGTCGGTTTCGTGCACCCGATCCCCCTAATCTCATCACTTTAAGTTCATCAGCCCTCTTTTATACCAAGACCAGGCAGCTCAATTCTCATTAACAATGTAGATAGGATTTTTCCCTTTCAGATTAAGATCAATCGCTTCATCATGCTTATTTATCACAATGGTATAATCACATTCATACAAGCATACAATTAAGCTATATAAGGGTTAACAATACTACCATACATATCATGCGCTATTCAAGTTTACTACTGTAGCATGAAAACCATAACCTAACCCCACCAAGATTAGTGACCAAGCAAGCAAATTTCACGCAAAGTCTTTTGCTTTCCCTCTTCCTCTTCGTTCTTTCTCTCTCGCTTCTCTCGATTGTTGTATCCTTATCCTACCTTCTCTCTCGTTCTTCTGTTTTTCTTATTCCAAACCCTTTCTTTTGACCCTAATTAGCATATAATTAAGTCTAAAAGATGGCAATAATAACCCACTATTAACTTAAGGTACCTCTTGTAAAACGCCCAAGTAGTTAGACTTAGTAACCATTAACCGCACTACTTTATAATTAAAGCCGGAAATAGAGTCCAAATGTGCCTTAAATTACTTAACAGAAATCCAACCCCACCCAGCCTGGGATTATGCAGCCTGTGACGGCCCGGCGCGCCTGCGAGTCCGTCCGCTAGCTGGGGGGGCTGGGGGACCGTCCCATAGTCTCATGAGTGCGAATTTACGTGAGAGTGGGGGGTGCCTGTGGACGGTCCATCGTGCCCAACACGTTCCCTCCTTCATTTGGCCAGCGCTTGACGTGTCAGGGGGGATAGTCCGATCTCAGTACCCAAATTTCTAATTTCTAAGTTTTTGACGGACACCACGAACGGTCCGTCGTGCCCATGACCAGTTCGTCGTGTGTCCGCGACTGCGGCCAGTTTTTTTTTTTTTTTTTCCAGAAATACAAGTCTGCTGCTCAAAGACTAACAGGTCGTTCAATAGATACCAATTTCCTTACCCATCGTTCGTCCTCGGACCGATCACGAGACGAAAACACCAAGATTGGCAAAGGAGTACCGAATCTGTAAACAGTGTGGGTATCTTTCTTGCATATCAGCCTGTCCTTCTCCTCAAGGGATTCTCAATTGGTCATTCTTCCATGCAACCTTAATGGATGCAATCTCCATCTCCTTGACCTCAACTTGCGGCTTCTCTATCTAAATGGCACAGTCCTCCTCCTCTATAAGGAGAAGTTTCTCATCAAGAAGAACTGAATTTCCAACGAATGATGTAGTTTCCATCCCCATGGTACCTTTTTTCAACATAGACACATGAATACCGGGTGCACCTCTGACAGCCCTAGGAGGCAAGGCTAATTCATATCACCTCCCCTCTCTCGCTTCAGGACTTCAAATGGACCAATATACCTCGACTAAGCTTAACTCTTTCCAATCGCATCACAACACCCCTTCATGGGTGAAACCTCACAAGACTTGCTCACCTTTATGAACTCCCAAATCCCTCACCTTTCGATCTGCTACTCCTTTTGCCCTACTTTTGAGCCGCTAAAAGCTTTTCTTGAATGGATTTCACCTTTTCTAACGAATCCCTCAAAGGTCAGTAACCAAGGTCTAACTGGAATGCAATCAATCAACCACCAATGGGGAGACCTACAATCTCCTCCATACAATGCTTCGAAAGGAGCATATCAATACTTGAGTGATAGCTATTATTGTATGAAGAAAACTCCGCTAAGGTTAAGAAGTTATCCACATGACGCACCGAATTGCATCACACATGCTCGAAGCATCAATCTTCCAATACTTGAATCGTTTCGCTCAGACTGTCCATCGTCTGAGGATGAATCCATACTCAGGCCAACCTTACCTAATTCTGCGGTCAATATTCTCCACAACTCAGAAGTAACTGCTACCTCTACTGATATGATGGAAAGTGGAACTCCATGCAACCCGAACAATTTCTGAGAGTTAGAGTTCTGGCTAACTTCTCTGCATGTTAGTCACCTTACCGGAATGAAATGATCAGACTTAGTTATCTGTCCACAATTATTTTTTAAAAATAGAATCAAACTTGCCCAATATCTTTGAAGACAACCACAAGTCCATTGCAATTCCCTCTCCCACTCCCTCAGGAATGCATCTCTGAAGTGTTCCTTTCCTTCCGGGCCTCTGGTGTTCAACTTTACTTGGGCTACAATTTGGAACATTTGCACAAAAATCAACATGTCGCGCTTCATTCTATCACCAAAATGTTGCCTTAGGTCACGGTACATCTTGGTTGCCCCAAGGGATGTAATAGAATATCCGAACTATGAGCCTCTGTAGAATAGTGTGGAATCAAATCATCACAACACGGGGTATCACACTACCCTTCCCTTATTCTCAACACACACTTCCTCATCCATTATCGCTTCTTTAGCCTCTCTCGCCCACCATATCCTGAATTCGCTTAGTTTCTCATCATCAACTGTTTCCTTCCCCTCCCCTTGAATCTTGTCAAGAAAAGAAATCTTCGCCCTCCAACACTGGCCACAATCCTCCTTCTAAGTAACTTCTAACCTCATAAAGAGTCATTAGCCAGAGTCTGAACCTTCTCTAAGCCACGGGCGTCTAGAAACTTGTAAGTAGGCTAAACTACCCATGCTCCTGCGTTTCACTTAAGGCGTCTGCCACAAACCTTAGCCTTTTCCCGTGTGATACAAGATGGTAACATCATAATCCTTCCTCAGTAGTTTTTCCATCCACCTCCTCGATCTCAAATTCCCAAATACTCTTCTGAGTAAAGACTAACTGTAGGCTACGATGATCCGTAAAACTTCACACTTACAAAACCCCATATAGATAGTGTCTCCATTGCTTTAATGCAAACCCACCGCAACCAACTCTAAATCGTGGGTCGGATATTACGTTCATGCACCTTAATGCCTCGAAGCATAAGGCATCACATTCCTTGCTCTTACATTAGCACTGCCCCCCACCAGAATAGGATGCCATCACAATAAACAATGAAGATTCTTACCTCTACTGGCAAGGGTAAGGTAGGTGCTGTAGTCATCAAGGTCTTGAGTTTTCTGAAAGCTTTGCTCACATTCTCAGACCATACAAAATGGAACATCTGCTTGGAAGTTTTCGTCAATTGGTGAAGCAATAGAAGAGATCCCTGACCAATCGACGTAGTAAACCTGGCTAAACCAACAAGCTTTCTTATTTCTGAACTAGTAGGACCAGGTCTTCCTAATTCTCACTACTTCAATCTTAGAAGAGTCCACACATCCTCCATCCTTAGAAACCCCGTGCCCAAGAAGGACACTGAATCTAGCCAAAACTCCACACTTTGGAGAATTGTGCAATAAAGCTTGTTCCCCTCCCAACATTTCCAACCAATTCCAAATGCTCCTCATGTTCCTCCCTTACTCTTGAGTATAACAGTATATCATCAATAAAATACGATCACAAATATCAGATATGGCTTAATAAAAATCCGCGTTAATTCAAGCTCATGAAAGCACCAGGGGCATTCGTTATGTACTTACCAAGAATTCATCATGCCCATACCTGGTTCGTAGCAGTCTTGGGCACATCTGCTGGCCCTTATTTTCATTGATGATAACCAGAGCCTCAATCCATCTTAGAGGAAACCAAGCACCTGTAACCTGGTCGAACAAATCATCAATGCGAGGAAGAGGATACCTGTTCTTAACATTACTTTGTTTTTAGTTTGCCGGTAATCTATGCACATCGAAGACACTGCCACTGTCTTCTTCCCAACCAAACAGGCGCACCCCCAAGGATGCACTTGGTCTAAGGAGCCTTTCTCAACACGACTCTTGAAGTTTGAGCCTTTAAATCCCTAAACTCAGCGGGAAAAAAAGCCCCCATTCTATAAGGGGGTATAAATGGGGAGAGTACCCGGTTCAAGATGCGCTGCAGAAGTCATACTCTATGCCGTGGCATACCAGGAAAGGTCTGGCAGGAAACCATCTAAAAACTCGCGGACTATCGAACCGACTCAATTGAAGGTACTTGGGTATATCACCCAGAGGTGTGCCAAGAAAGATAAACAAAACCCTTACTAACCTTTCTTTAGCACGAAGAAAGGAGACGATACTAACCGATTGAAGTGGTAGCACCCTCCAACTAAACGGATCAGTCCTCAAGCTTGGCTAACGTCACATTTTATTCATTACAATCCAAGATTGCAAATTTGGAGAAAGCCAGTCAGACCCAAATTACAATCGAAATCCCACATTTCATAAGATAAAAAGTCTACATGAAGTATTGCCCTCCCACAAAAAAGTCAACAAGAACCTAACCTATACACCCTTTCAACATCACAGATCACCCACGCGAGTAGAAACACGAATAGCATGTCAGTCAATTCACAATGTAAATTAAGACCATTAGCAACTACGGAAGATACATATGACAATGTAGAGCCATAGTCAAATAATACGAGGCCATACAATCACAAACCAAAAGATGACCTGTTATAACACATCCTTCTCCGCTTCAGACCGCCCCCGGGCAGGGAAAGCTTACAATGCCCTATCACCCCACCTGTCTGCCCGTTGCCCCTAACATGTTTGCTGTAGTGCTCATTTTTCCCGTTACCTCCGTCCGTTTGGTGACCACCATTACCTCGTCCACCCGTTTCTCCCTAAAAACGGCCTCTACCATGACCAACCTCTACCTCTAGCTATTGGGGGTCTATACTCCTGTTTTGGACAATTTATCCTAATGTCCAGTCTCCCCATCCATAACCTCCCTGAAGTCAAGCATAGTCTCTCATAGAATGTTGACCGGTCCTGAGCTGGACCCCCCCAACCTACAGTCTGTACTGAAGACGGAATATGGTCGACCGAGTAAACTTCTGAACCCTTTCCTCTAAGTAAGAAACCATTAAACTCACCTCGCCTTTCGAAACCTTTTGATGTCGATTCAGGTGAAGGTCATCCTGGCTTCAATCCTTCCACCTCTATCACTAAGTCCTACACTTCCTTAAAAGGTGTTTTGCCGTAGCCGTACCTGTAAGGTTGAGAATTCGCAATTCTGACCTCACAACCCCTTCACAAAACGGCGATCCGCTCTTGTGACTAAAACACTATTTGGGTGGCATACCTGGATAATTGCCGCGAAACCTTAGCCTCATATGCGTAACTCAACATCCTACGTTGCTCTAAGGCCCTCAAGAACTCATCCTTTTCCTTCTCTCAAAGTCCGGGGATATACTTCACTTCTCCATAAACAAGCTAGAGAATGATGCCCAAGTCCTAAGTGGTAAGTGTGCCTCTGTTTGTTGACACTTCACCATGGGAACACCTGACCCGCCACCACAATTTTGGCGTTTCCCTTGAAATTGATAGTCATCAAACTCACACCAACCGTTCTACTAGCCCATCTTGTTAGTAGCTCATGACAGTGAACCAGAAATCATAGGCCTCCTCATATTCAACGCACCCTTAAAGACTGGAGGTTTTTCAATTTCAAGAACTAAGTGAAGTTCATGCTGATCATTTTCATTATAAGGCCCTGTGGGTCAGACGAGGACACGTGCCTATTTCATATGAGAACCAATCCATGCGGGGGAGCCATAGTAGCTGCATTTTGTACCTTCGGAACCCGGAGGTGTTGGTGCATAAAACCTGGAGGCGTCTGCCCTGATCAGATAACCAGTAGATAAACAGAACCTGATTGATCATTTCTGGGGTAGGTTGGTGTGGAAATTCCCTCATTCTGCACTTGTTCAGTCTCCCATCCTCATCCCTCGCCCCTCTTCTTTAACATTTCCTTCCGTTGTGGATGACGTCACGCCCTAGTACCAGCGGGGCTAGGTGCTCGTCCTCATTCCTCTAGAGGACTCCTCCCACACCTCATTTCCACGGCCTCTTTTCACCACTCTTTTTCGAGCTAACAACAGCCCCAATGGCTGTCTCAGACGCTCTTGTCCTTGCCGATGTTGGTGTTGGGCGCAGTCTTTGTTGCTCTATTTCTAACCATCTGTGAAATAGAGTGAATGGTCAATACAAATTTGTCATCACCTAGATAACCAATTGGATCCCAGTATAGCACGAAAGAAAAAAAAAGAAAGAGTTTTCCTAAAAAATTCTTATAGCCTCTCAAAGAAAAGTAAAGTCCGTCCCCTATACCGTACCTTAGACCTACTAGACTTGTTCTGTGTGATGAGAGCCACGAACCTAATGCTCTGATACCAAGTTTGTCACCCCAAGAACGACGCCCGCGACTTCCACCCCCACTTACCCTCCTATGTGAGCGAACCAACCAATCTAAAACCCTGACCATTTCAATTAATTATCACCATAAAGTAATTGCGGAAGACTTAAACTCATTAATAAAACCAATTCAATAACTTCTAAATTCAACATCTATTAGTTCCCAAAATCTTGAAGGCATCACCACAAGAAACATCTATGATCACATTACTAACTAAGAGTATTCTAAGAAGCTAAAATAACAAAGCTAGTCCATGCCGGAACCTTCAAGGCATCAAGACATGAAGAAGAAGTATCCAGTCCAATCTAAATCTTAGCTCCTCACCTGAAATCCGGGTAATAAGACTGGCTAGAGTTGCGGTTGAGTTGAAGACGACGTTATGTTTTGCTGCACTCCACATATAACAAAGAAGAAACATACCAGTAGGGTTCAGTACAGAACATGAGTACTTGAGTAGGTATCATCGGCCAACTCAAATAGAACATAAGTATATATCACAATACGATCATAATCAACGACCTACTCAACATGTAGCACAACACGTCTTATACTCAATTAATAGCACAACCGCCAAGTTCACCCATGAGGACTCAAGCCTAATGCCATAATCCCATTTGGAACCCTTTGGAAATTCGGTCATTAGATGGTATTTAACATCTTTCAAGATTCATTAATGTTTATTCCTCTTGTGTCGTACGTGACGCTCTGATCCCCCAATTCTACGTGTCGGTTCGTGACACCCCCGATCCCCGATTCACGTGTCGGTTCGGACACCCCGATCCCCTAATTCTATGTGTCGGTTCGTGACAACCCGATCCCCTACAAACGTGTTGATTCGTGACACCCGCGATCCCCTACTTCTACGTGTCGGTCCTGACAACCTGATCCCCCCTATTCTAATCTACTTGTCAGTTCCCGGGACACCCGTCCCCTAATCTCATCACTTTGTTCATCAAGCCCTCTTCTTACAAACCAAGGTATCATCAATTCTCATTAACAAGGTCGATTAGGATTTCTTTCAAGATTAAGAGTCAATAGCTTCATCATGCTTATTTTATCACAATTGTATAACACTTCAGATACAAGCATACAATTAAAGCATATAACGGGTTTACAATACTACCCAATTACATTCCTTCGCTATTCAGAGTTTTACTAACGCGTAGCATGAAAACCATAACCTACCTCACACCGAATATTAGTGATCAAGCAAGCAAATTCCTCAAAGTCTTTGCTTTCCTCTTCGTTTCTCTCTCTCTCTCTACGTTATCTCCCTTCTCTCTCTGTTCTTTCTGTTTTTCTTATTCCAAAACCCTTTTCTTTTACCCTAATTAGCATATAATTAAGTATAAAATAGGCCACTAATAACCCACTAATTAACTTAGGTTTCCCCTTTTAACCCCCAAGTATAACTTTATTAATTAACCCACACTTTAAATTAAGCATGAAATAGGTCAAAACGCCCCTTAAATTACTTGACAAAATCCTGCACCGCAGCCTTGGATTACGTCATCCTGTGACGGCCCTCGCGCCTGCGCGGCCGTCCTGCTGCTTCCGTCACATGAGTACAAGAGTTGAATTTACTGAATGGCCTGTGACGGTCCGTCGTGCCCCACGACGTTCCCGTCCTCCATTCCGTCGTGACGTTCAGACAGCCGATCTCAGTACTCAAATTTCTAATTTCTAAGTGTTTTTGGAACGAGAAACCCCCCGACTGTCCGTCGGCCCATGACGTCGTCGTGGGGTCCGTCGAACTCGGCCAGTTTTTCCAGAAATAAAGTCTGCTGCTCAAAACGCCTAAATAGTCGTTACACTTCAGCACCTTTATCTGATGTATCAATTTCAAAGGATATATTTCGAAAAAATCCCACCCATGTTTTCTTATTTCTATATACAATTAACCTCATATCATGTCAAATACACAATGAATACGAATCATCTTCAATAAAGTAGTAATCTCTCGTATTTATTTTTTTGGATGCATCATACCCACTCATGCGGCATTGCTTGAAATAAGATTGAACGGAAATATGTTCTCACTGACCCCTATTACATCACTTTTGTATCAATGTATCTCACATAACTTTTCCCATGATCCTATGTCTTAACAAGATTGAAATATCATTTTGAATCTTTAAAACTTTGCGTTTCGAATATTTTTGAAACAAACTTTATTGTTTTTTTTTCAAGAACATGACAAGGTTTCACAATTTTTAAATTCAGAAAATGCCCAAATTAATTAGAGGTTTATGCAGACTGGATGCTAAATTTGTGAAACGTCCGCGTGATTCATTGGGTAATTTTATCATCCCCTTTACTTGCGTTGTAACTGATAACAACAATTTAAAATTTAAAGGGTATTTCATCCGCGTTAACTTTAATTATCGTTCTGTAATAATATGTATCCATTATACTATAAAAAAAAGTTTTTTTTGTTTAAATAGTGAAAGAGTAGTTTTATCAAAGTAATTTGTTCCTTAGACTAATGTGATTTACCTTACTAATTTTTTACATCTTATAAATAGTTTGAAGCTCATAGTTAAAACCATTAAATATTAAATTATAGTCATTAAATATAATCAAATGGACTTTCCTTTTATTAATTGACTGAAGTGAAATTTGTCCACCCTAACAAATTAATAGGAGATTTACATTGATTACTTACTGTTACTTTTTTACCGTTATCTATCTAATTCCTCACCCCCAAACCCCGTACCCCACGTCAATCCCCCCGCTTTTTTTACAAAAAAAACAAAAATCATCTTTCATCTCTTTCATCCATCCATCAAAAATTTCTCAAAATCTCATAGGCAAAGCTGATATGGGAGAGGAAAGATAGGTTGGGGGAATGGAATACAACAAGCACAGTGAATCAGAAATGGGGATCCGCAATGAGAATACTTTTAGTTGTAGTGCCGAAATTTGGAGCTTGCCAGGTATCCCCTTCGGTATCTCTACTATCCCGATATTGGTTTACAAAGGAATCATGAAAGAGTTCCATTTTCATGATTCTGAGTGGGCAGAGCCACATACAAAGTTTGTACCATGAAGCCATTTGGATCCGAATAATCTCACAAGAAAGACTTAAATTCTTCTTACTTCTTAAGTTTGCTCAGCGAGTCATTTCTATGTGAAATTACTCCTATATACTTCACTTTGTCATTTTATATTTGACTAAACTTGCTCAAATAAATTTGACATGTCCTTTGAAATCTTCTCCTGTGGCTTTGGAGTGGTATATGAAACCTTTTAAACAACTTTGAATGTTTTGGCCTGCGTATGTGTGTTTCCTGATTGGAAGGTTTAAGTGTGGCTTTGAGAATACAATATTGTACTGCTTTCGTAAAAAAAATTCTATTTCATCAACATCCATATACTCCATTAAGCTAGTTTTTGAAACATCATAAAACTTATCAGGAGAAATCTATTCTCCATACTTCAAAACAAAAAGCAGATGCTAGGTTGAAATTTTCAATATTTTCATGTACTCTTGAAGAACTCATTTGATAATTGTATTGCTAGAAAGATTATGTTACCATTTTCTTGGAGGTGAATCAGAGGGTGTTTTGAGTTGATCCTTTCTGGGTTTGCTCATTAACTACTAACTCCTACGCGTGAAACGGTCAAAAATCAAATCTTTATTATTTTGCTAATGTTTGGGGAGATTTAGACCATGTTTAGTACTATATTGAGTTCATTAAGGATGTAAAAATATTCTTGAAACCTTATTTTTTTGGACTTTTGAAAATTTTTGATGAGTATGTGTTGTGTATTTCAAAAAGTTTTAAGGTTGGGTGCGTGGGAAAAGCGACGCCACGGCTCGCGTCGGGGCGGCAACGTAACTAATATAGTCATTCCATTAGGGGGGAGACAAAATGGGGCGGGCACGCGGCCTTTCTAGTGTCCCCGAGCTGAATGGTCTGAGACACTCCATTTTTGAATAAGCTATGGAAACCCCTTTATATCATTGTAATATTCCATTGGTTGCCCGCAAGGAATGAGCTTCATTCTTTTGTTTACGAAGGATGCCTTCTTCAAAGCCTTATTCGAACCTGTCAGTTGGTCCCACTTTCAGACCAATCTAGGTTTAGCTCTAAGGGAAAGCGTCCCTCTTTTTGCATCCCTGCAGCGCCATGTTCTATGATCACGTCCCCTTCCACAGTTGTACCTTGTCTTTGGGCATCTTGGATTTCGCTCTAGGCGCTCCACCTTTTTTGTCTGGGAAGGAAGCTGGCGGGCAGGGATTTCTTACCAGATTTACACGAATTGGGATCTCTGTTGCCATGCAAATCTTTCTATCCAAGAAAGCATCGCTTATTCAAAATGGCTTCTTATTTAGAACCCGAAAGAGCGAGGAATATAATCGCCCTCCTGCGAAAATCGTTTGGCGAGTTTGCTTTGCGTGGCTTACTTTGCTTGATTGAAAGAGTTTTTTCCGTTGCAAATACTATGTATAATGGATTGACTCTATGAACCTTCCTTTGCTAAATTACTAAGAAAAAAAGTCAGTCGCTCACGGAGCGGTATATTAAGTGCCTTTGCGGGAATCCTGCTTAACTTGTTGATCTGCACATCAAAAAAGAATCCATGCCCAGGGCTAGTTGCCCAGCGAATGGTAGATTTTTCCCTGTTTGCCTAACATCCACTTCCTTTAGTCGAGGTGCCCCTTGTGGTGCCTTAACAATGAGAAAAGGAAATACCGAAAGAGAATAAATCAAGGGCATTGGGTATGTCATCTAGTGATAGTAAGATATCTAAGTTTCCCCAAGCCTCTGATGCCTGAATAATCCAATGGTTCTTTTCTCTTTCTCAAGCTATTTCTTCTATTGGGCCTAATTGTGGCTTTGCAAGCCTAACATCCCTATTTTCTTTCTTCAATCAAGGACATAATTTGAGAGATGGCTATATTATGTGTCCCCTTCTTAAGAAGTGATCCGATTAAGCCACGTGGCGATACCCCCAAAGAAAGAGGGTCCCCTTTCATCCTAATCTCATCTACTAAAAAGGGGGCTGGCGTATCACGTTCTTTTGTTTTAGACAACAATAGGCTATTATAGACGCATCAAAAAGAATTTTCTAAAGCGGCGGAACCCATAATGGAAATTGCAGAAGAAAGGTATAAGGCTAGGAATCGGACATGATTAAGCCTTTATAGGTGCAGATGACTTGGAGAAGCTCATATGATGAGGAACATGTTTCCAAACAACCTACATCGGCAAAGGTCTTATTCCTCTCACAGGAGAAGAGATTTAGAGTTTGAAGAAGGTGTAAGGTGTACTTTAAAATTTCTCCTTGAAGGGTTGGTTAATTTGGAGAATGGGAACTTGCGTTCTCGTCATGTGGTTGAGTGTTGTTGTCCATCCCCAATCCTTCGGTTTTCGGATTGAATAAGGAGTTCCTGTTCAGACTGACGCATCAACGAGTTCATGAAAGGAGAAGGCCGCAATACTCCTCCATCATATTCTCCCCCGGGGCTAATACTTAGGTTAAGGATATGAGGAGGGGGGTCTTTCAATGTGAAGAATATCCGACTTTGACTTTGAATTAAAAGAGTAGTTTTTGCCTCTGTTAATGAAAATTCAGGACCCGTTGGGGAGCTATTCTTGACCCCGCCTGCCGGTCCTAAATCTAATCTTATAATATGTCATCTTGTGGTAATTATAGAAGGAAGAACACTACGGGTTCTCCAAATATCCTTCAAACTGTGAAGGCAATTTTTATTATCACTCAAATGGTAATGAAAGGTCATTGGAACTTGTGAATGGTTGCCTAAATTTGACAAGTTAAATCCTCTATCAAGAGACAGAAGATAAGTGATGTACATTTGATCTTTCACAGTGGTGTTTTAGGTGTGTCATACAATTGAATGAAATTTTAAAACGTGACATTGAACTGTAATGCCATTTATGAAGACATATAAATGATTAGTCATTCTTTTTGAAAAAAAGAATGTTACTTGTGATGAGTATCGTGAATGCCTCGACCATTCTATAAGAGAATAGGTCAGATGTTTATAATCATTAACGGGTTTTGATATATGGTAACACTCACCTCTATGTGAGGTTTTGAAAAGAAAAGATATATCACACTCACTCTACGAAAGGTTTGAGAGAACTAAATATTTTTTTAGTGGCAGAAATGACGCAATGATGTGTACAATTTATACGTCATAAATATCGTGGTATGTTTATTGTGAACTACTGAAGAGTAAAAAAAGAAATAATTCTTGTCTATAATGGTTGTGGCCATTATTCTGTGACAATACAACTTTGTTATTTCTGTGTACCTATGGTACAACAAGTTTAAACGCAAGAAACATGTCTTACCTCGTAATGTTTTGACCATGAATATAATATAATTTTTTCTCTCCTTGAAGGAGAGCTTCACCATAAAGGGATAGTATCATGCAATATGTAATAGTACCAAAATTATCGCAATCCCCAACGAGTTGTGTTTTACCAGAGGAATAATAATGGGTCTGTATAAGTCTCAAAAAAAACTTTTTAAGTTTCGATGAATTTAAAAGAAATAATTGAGACTATAACTATGAAAGATTTTATTATCTTCATATTACTACAACTGAAGAGGGTTATAAAATATTTATTTAAAAGATTAAAATACCCCGTTTTCCTCTGTTGGTTGCAGAAAACATAACATGCTGATGAAATTACATGCAAGTAACTATGACATATACTGAAATAAATATCAGTTGCATACCAGTTGACCCATCATGGCTTGGATGTGAGGCAAATATAATTGAGAATTTCTGTGGCTTATATTATGAAGAAATAAAAAAATTCTTCAGGAAGAATATCTGTGTTGCTTGTTTTTCATTGTACCAGCTAAGGAATGAGATTGTAATCCACTAAAGTTTTTGAACACTATAAAAAGGTGAATCTATGATCTAATTTCATCTGTCATGTGATCATTTGCAACCTATATAAATAATGTATCTATGTGTACATGTTGGGAGTTAGGGGTGGAAAATGAGAGGAATTTGAGACGAGATGAGATCACATGTTCTTTGTGTAACGTTACCAATTGGTGTTTGTAAGGTGTTTGCCGAATTGTTAAATAAAAGTAGGGTTCCAAGCTATGAAACCAATTTATAATGCTGGTTGAGAGTATTTAAATCATGAGAAAAAAACTCGCAATAAGATTTACATGAATTATTTTATTGAAGACATTAGTCAGCACATGTATGAATCAAGACACAGGTTTCCCCCTAAAATTGGTTCACGGGTGAGGAACAAATAATTTTCATCTAAAATGTTTTGAATAATGCGGTTAGGATTTAATTGTTCCACACGCACAAAGATGACTTTCCAATGATGTTGAGATGAATGTTAGAATGTCCTACACATTAGTGGAGAGATTGATTTTGACAAGCGAAAATTAATTTGGGGAGGTTAATTATGAATTATATAGATCCTAGTTAAATAATATGCGAACCTTAAAGAAAGGGATATTCATTTGCATAATATTGCAATTAGTTGCTAATGAGAATGCCACTTGGCCCCATGATTAATCCAGCTGGCCATACTCCACTGTGAAGTCCTTAAAGGACAGAGTCTAGGATACTCACTCCGGACATCGTAATAGACCAAATCGATATCAAAGATACAATCCTTGCGAAGGAGAGGGACAATGATCATATGGTCATGATAATGATGCAAGTGCTATAAATGACACGTTGAATAACACTTCATAGACCTCGAAAAAGGTTTAGGTACCTTGAAAATGGAAAAAAATTGAAGAGATCCTTGATAATTAAGTCTTGTTAGAATCGATATCAACTAATCGTCCGACGGTAATCTTTGATATGAGATACGTTCAATGATAAATAACTTGTGACGAGGATCTTGAAATTCAAATCTGTCATAGAGTGTAACAATTATGAATTTGCTAGTAAAACGCATAATTCAGCATATTGTTTCACTTAGAAAGTGAATGTTTGTTTTATTATTGTCCATATCATAAATCAAGGTATAATGTCAGTGGGGTACAAATAAATTATTATGCGATAATATAACCGTAATATATAAAAGTATGACTCGTGCAGGGGCATAAAGTTTTTGTCGCAAGAATATCCTGACATTATTGGGAGATGTGTTCCTCCTATGGTGATGCAATTGGTTTGTTTTGATCTGTTAAACAATTAAAACTGAGTTAAACCTCAGATTGTCACTCAACTATGCACTCTTCTCTCTAGAAAGTCACTCAACTTTTAATTTACAGCTCAAAAGTCCTCAAATATTGCTTTCTTCTCAGAAGTCACTCAACTTTGGAATTTTTGACTCAAAAGTCCCTCAACTATCCACTCTTTCCTCAAAAGTCACTCAATCTTTAAATTATTGTTTTAATTAAAATTGTTGATATTATTATTTATATAACAAACCAAAATTTTTTTAAAATAAATTAAACAATTTGTGATCCATCCACTAACCCCTACCCCTTAAAAAAATATATATGACTCATTTTATTTTGTATTTTAATCTAAATTTAAGCTCAAAAAGGTCACTCCAACTCTCACTCTGTTCCTCAAAAGTCACTCATTATTAATTATTTTTTAATTAAAATTGTTGATATTAATATTTATATAACAAACCAAAAAATTTTTAAAATAAATTCAACAATTTAGGATCCATTTCCACCTAACCCGACCCATTCAAAACTATATATGACTCATTTTATGTTGTATTTAATTCTAATTAATCCCTCTCTTTAAACCTTGATTAGGATTAAAATAAAATAAAATGGGTCTATCATATTTTTTTAATGGGTTGGGTTAGGTGGGTGGATCCTAAATGGGGTTTAAATGTATTTTTTATTTTTGTACAATTTTGGTTTGTTATAATAAATCATTAATATCAATAAATTTAATTAAAAAAATAACTTCAATAGATTGAGGGGACTTTTTGAGGAACGAGTGAATAGTTGAGTGACTTTTGAATAAAATTCAAAGTTGAGGTGACTTTCTGAGAAGAAGTGGCATAGTTGAGTGAACTTTTGAGTGAAATTGAAAGTTGAGTGGCTTCTGAAAGAAGAGTGCATAGTGAGTGACCATGCTGGGTAGTAACTCTATAAAACTTGAATGCATATAATGAATAATTGTCCATGTCTAGCTAGAATTAATGATGGTTATATGAAAATCTTTGAAGTAATCGATGTGTCTGAAGCATATGAACTTTTTCAATAAAAACTTCAGATGCTTATATGGATTGAAAAGCAGGATAACAGGTACAAATAGTGACCCTAATTAATCCTGTATTTTATGAAAATATCCTTGATAAGACAAAATTGTTTATCTCTTGACCACAAATTTGATCAATTTGACAATGAAATATTTGTCTAAACGTGCACCTCCAATGAAAAGTTGTGATGCAATTTTTTATATGGGATAATCAATTTTTGATACCCCAATGATTATGAAATCACTTGACATAAATGAGATTCAGTTTGCTCTCCAAAGAAAGGATGCAGAGTTTCTGGTGATGAAACTTCATATCTTTCGGTGCAACAGGGCCCAACTGTGCTCTTCTAACAAGAATTGGGCCAATTTTTAATTTTGCAGTAAATTCCTTCTCCCCGATAATGAACATACAAATGGTCGTCGATCACATGATTTAATATCCTCGAAGGAACATAATTATGAGGTTATTCTATTTCGAGGAATCTAGACAAAATTTATGTTTTATCAGATGCAGGATATTTATTTGATCCGGCATAAAGCTCTATTTCAAACTCTATGTTTTGTATTTGGAGGCATAATACTATCCTGTCATCAAGTGAAGCAATGTTGCTTGCAGAAATAAGTCCTTCATGAGAAAGACAAAAGTGCGTCTGATGAGATAAATTACACCCATATTACGAAAATGTGTGGTTTTCATTGAAAAGAATATACCCAACCACAATGTACGAGATTGGGACATGATCTAATAAATTTACGTGCTGTTTTAATCAGGGAGAGTATAATACCGTTGCAACTCTTTTTCCTTGCCCGAGGTTTTTTCCACTTTGTTTTTCCTGGCAAGGTTTTTTATGAGTAACAATAAGTGCGTATCAAAAGTATATGTGTACTCTTTTTCCTTTAACTCGAATTTTTTTTCACTAGAGCAGGTTTTTCCTAAGTAGGTTTTAAAACGAGCCACACATATCTATGGGCAGCCAAGGGAGTGTTATAAATCATTGAATTAAGTGAATGTCCATTAACACTTACATAAAACGTATCCTTATCATAAGTATGTATTTCCAAGGTGATATGAACATTTTTGGGGATAGAAATTTATCTACTAATTTGACACTAACATGATGAATTTTTGGGGTTGATTTTCTCTACTATAGATATAGGATATCATTCACATTGTAATACACACTGAAATAAGAAGAAAATTCCTCTTCTTCGTCTCGCTGTTGTCCTTCTTTTCTTTATATTTATTCGAAGGAGCTTGATTTTAATACAAAATGAAGTCTTAGTTTTTTCCTAAAATTATCATGGTTTGAATGATATAAAGAAATCCCTTTTAATTTCCCTATTTAAATCGAATACTAAAATACTAATAAGAAGAAAAGAACAAAGAGTATTTACACTTTAAAAATACATTAGAGTTTAATTCTAAATGGCTCTTACTATTCTAGCTGGTTATTAAACAGAATATGTGGATTTCAATATTTACAATAAAAAAAAATAAAAAAATTCCTAACATATGGAATAGATAAATCAGTGATTTTCTCGTCTTAATGTTATTTCCTAACTATGAATTGATAAATATAATTATTAAAAAAAATTATAGTCATAAATGTAATTGATTAGTTAATAAACAAAATTCCGTACTTAATACTTATAATTAAACAAATTTATAAATAGGAATATTTTTAAAAACGTTTTAAAATTGTAAAATTAGATGTGTGGCGTGATTTTTCCTACTAAATATTCATCTAGTCCCGATAGTAAAAATGTGATTGAAAATTGAATCGGTCATTATATGGTTGAATTTCGGATTTTCGGTCCTACTTGCCTTTGCAACCGCTGGAGATCCCTGATCACAACGCATGATAAAATAGTAGGAAATTTTAAATATACAAATACAAATTTAAATTTGTATATTAACAGTAAATTTTATGATTGTGCTCATAACAAGCATTATACTTTATATATATATATATATATATATATATATTATATATATATGTGTAAATTCGCTATACATATTGTAGTGAAAAAACTTATAAGATAATAAAATTGCAAGATTGGATTTTGAAACTAAAATGAAGAAATGAATCTCTTCACGCTGGGCACGATATCTCGCTCTCTTTAAGGAATTCAACCCACTGCAAAACAATGTTTTTTCGCCGTCCAGCAGTCGACTCTTTGACTTGTCCCCCCATGATACATCAACCACCTCACAAAAGCTATTCTCAACAACTATGGACAAGAGTTGAGTTGCAAAGCTCCACAAAAAAGACACCGCCCTTCAACTAATAAGAACTCTCTCCTTTAGAACTAACTCTTCACTCTTGTTTTCTCTGTGAAACTGTGTTCCAAACCAATGAAACCACACACTATTTAATACTATAAGAAGTATCCTAGCAATGATAGGAAGATAAATGGAGTATTAAATAGTGAGAATGAACTTAGAGTTTTGCATAGGTTACAATAGGAGTCACATAGGTTATACTAGTTACATAGAGTTACATAGGTACAAAGAGTAATGGCGGAATTAAATGAAATCAGTGATGACATCCCATGCTAATGGATATGTAGAATATCCCATTCCACTGGTTATTGGAAGATTTTAATTCCAATGAATTCAAACCAATAACGCCAAAAGTACTGGCAGTACATGAACTACCCAGTCAAATATTAATACATGTATTCAATGGTAGTTCTAAAAACACAAAAAATGTCTACCAATTGTCATTCTTATAACCCAAAATAAAGAAATTTAAATGGGTAAATATTAATAATTAAAATGCCTAAGTAACCTACAATCCTCCACTTTTTTTTAATATTTAGATAAGATAGTATATCAGTTGAAGGAAGACTACTATCATATGAAGGTGGTGCTCTCTGCATTGAACCTCCACTTAGTGAAACGTAACCTTTACTCCAGAACTGGATGGTCTCAGACTTGAACTATACTGCTTAAGGGCAATAAAATATCACTTGCTCACACATAATAATCAAGGTGTTGAATGAGTTTTAACAAGCCAGCACGTTTATGGCCATGTGCTCTATCCCAGTTTCATGGGTGCCTTTGAGAATAAGCCCTCATTCTCATAGGAAGCGCATACTTCCACACATCAATAGTGGAAATCTATCGAGAGTGGCTTCTGTAATATTAAAACTCACCCTACGGGTCTTACATAATATTCATTAGAGTTTTATCACTCAACCTTCACAACTAAGGAAACAATGCACTCACATTCATAGGGATGGATAACAAATAGTGCATTTTTTTCACAAGCACAAATGATTTGGTTTTTCCCTTTGAACCTGGTTATATATCTCAGTTCCCTCCAGGTTGAGTTTTCCTCATTATGACTCAATGATTTGTAGCTTCAATCCCATCCCCCCGATTGCTCCACACTTTTCTCTTGTTAAGGCCTTCAATAAGAAATCCTGCAAGATTATCACAAGATTTTTCAAAATACATCTTACATTACTGTGTTCCTCCTTATAGGTCTGGATTACCGTTGTAATAACGGTTTTGAACTTTACCAATTGCAGTCGTGTGCTAATCAAATGAATTAAATAGGAGGAATTAGTATTTTCAAAATAAGGAATTTGGAAACAATTAAATATCGTAACCAATTCGCTTCCTCACTAGAGCTAAAGATACAGCAATTAGTTCAGCCTCCATGGTGACTAGCAATTATAGTTGCTTTTGTCGCTCCTCCAACAAACACGACCACCACTAAAGTAAAGACATAACAGTTGTAGAACAGGATCCCTGACAAAGTGTTTCCAATCCGCGCATCACCAGCCTTCAAGTAAAGCAGGATATTTTTTATAAACAACCCACAATTTTTTGCGTTCCAATTAAAATAATCCATAACTTCTGTTATAGCATGCAATGTTTCATTATACCATGAGCCTTGCTTGTAACCCTGCTAATTACTACTCTACGCATTTCACTATCAGGCTGGTGCATCATCACATATCGCAAACTTCCTGATGAAAATAGCAATTCCTTTGGATTTATTACATCATTTTCACTTTCAAAACAGAAATAAGTGACACTGAATCAAAAATGATAGCAACATGCTGCAATCACATGACAGTTATATTTTTTCAAAATTTTCTCACATATGTGACTGGTCAATAAAAATCCCCTCACATGGTTGTTGTTATTTTTATTCCAGAATAAAATTTGTCTTCACAAGATCTTTCATATCAAATATGCTTTGAGAATTTTTTTTTAAGCTTCCTCAATACCATTCATGTTAGAGCCAAAGATCACAAATCTCAAACATATAGCAAATGATCATCATGTGAATTATTCCAAGACTTATGATATATCACTTCCACACTCATTGTTTTACAAACGCATTTTCACATCATACCGGAATCAAACTTTTCATGCCTTGCTTTTGTGCCTGTTAAAAGCCAATAAATGGACTTAGTAAGTTCAAATTTTGCTTTTTTGGCTGCATCAACAAAACACTCGGGTTGTCATATAATTTTATTCTCATTTAGGTCTCCATTTAGAAATAGCCGTTTTTAACATCCATTGATGAATTTGCAAATAAAAAATTGCAGCACCAGCCATAGCAACTAAAAGTCTATATGGAGTAATTCGTGTTACCCGGAGAAAAGTTATCAAAAAATTCTATGGCTTCTAGTGTTTGAACCTTTGAAACTAGTCTGGCCTTGTCTTTATCACTGCACTCCGATTTTAACTTTTCTACACCCATTTGTCACCAATTGGATTACAACCGGTGGTAATCAACTAACTTCCAAGTTTTATTTAGAAATTAGATATTCCATTTCATCATTTACAACCTCTTTCCAAAAAATGACTCATGTGAAATATAATGTTTTCTTCAAAGTTAGAGGGTCATTTTTCAACATTAAACACATAAAATCAGGACCAAAATCTTTTTCTACTCTAACTCTTTACTTCATCTTAACTCACAATCACCAACTTCTTTATTTTTCAAAAGTTGAAGTAGAAACTAGGTAGTGACAAATATTTGTGTTCAATCCTTGACCCCAACTATTTTTAGTATCAAAATCAACAACGAATTTATTTCATGAAAAATAGCATCACCAGATTCTGATTACAATATTATCTCATATTACAAAATCTATAGGCTTTACCATTTAAGCATAACAAAGAAAGCACAAGTAGTAAAACTTTTCTTACCCAACTTTTGTAATCTTGGGATCCATTCGCCTTACAAGGCTAGACAACCCAAAACTCTTTCGAATATCCAAAATCCCCAAACGGGTTAAACCTTCGACAATTCCAAGGTGTCAATTTCAGCTTTTTTTATGAATGCACCTATTCACACATAACAAGGCAGTTAAGATAGCTTCCCCAAAAACGTAAAGGGGCATTTGACTACATAACATGACATAGTCAATGTCAACCAAATTTCTAATTTTCCTTTCGGCTACTCCATAGACGACGAGCTAAGGAGAGGAGTTTCATGAATTTATTCCAATGATCTAAGACAAAGAATAAACTCTTTGAATCATATTCACTGCTCTATACATTATTCTTTTTTTTTTTCTTCCAAACTGATTTTAACAAACGATCATTATAGACACAAAACGAGCAGCCAAATTAGTAGAAGAAAGCTATACACAGACGTAGTAAAGTTGTTAATCATTTCAACATTCCATAACATCCCATCACAACACATGCATACCCATTCCCCAGAAACATACTTACTTCCTATTACATAGTATCAATTCAATAATCTGTTTAAAGCCTGCTTTATTACGAAGAAAACAATTATACTCAATATTTTTCTAATAGAAGGAGTATAAAGTACATCTTTCACTGTTATATCCTTCCAGAAGTAAAACACAATTCAAACATCTCCCTTTCCAAGCATTGAGACTTAGTGTGAGCATTTACCAATCATTATTGTTTTTGGGCTCCTCAAAATGAATATATTATTTTAAATCAATCTTTTTTTATAACAGACATGACGTTTGCACAAGAATCCTCCCACCATCCCATCAACATTCTCAACCATATTAAGAAGTCGGTAATCACCCGGCCAAAAATTTCTTCGGTAAAACGTTTGCCTGATAGGTTAGGGCCACATTTCCAGAATCTGCAAAATCACGCAATATGCCCACTCTTGCCAACAAAAAAAGCATGGTCCCCTTTCTTCTTGAACTGTTGATTTTGTGCTTGGTGATTTTCACCATTATTTGTTGCCCTTGGGAGGCTACCATTATTTTTTCCTCTTGAATTTTTTTATTCTTAGGCTTTAAAGAAGTAATTTTTGTGATTTCAATCACAGAGTAGAATTATTCGAAGTAATTAATTTACCTTCGATATAATGTTCTCTTCTGTTTTGTAAAAGTGCTCTGGCCCTTGCTTCTCTTTCATGCATGCGGATGTCATTGATCAAGTTTCAGATAGGTTTCCTTTTGTTGTGGCGCATAGTTTAATTTTGAAATTCCTTCCATTACGGTGGAGTTTTATGCACTATGCCACAAACCAATAAGGTTATCTACAATTTTAACCTCTTCGGACCTTAGCTCTCCAACATCATATGGAAGTCTTGAGTCTTGAAATCTCACCCACGGATTTGTTTTCCACATTTGAAAATGAAAAATCTACAGCCTGCATATTTTTTTTTTTCGCTCCACCCGCCTCTTCGGTATCATACTTACTACTCTGCAATGCCTTCCAAGTTTTTTCTTTGCACTAGAGTAAGTTCTACTATCATACTAATCATAAAAAATTATCAGATGACAATAAGACGATAATCCGACACTTATAGGAATCACCATCGTTACTTTTCCACTATTCTTTTAGATATCAATATTTAATCATCATTCATAGTGGTGATGTCTTCTTTATTTGGATTCTTTCCTCTCGGTAATACAATAAGAAAACATTGAGAAGACTTAGTATCAAAGTACTTTACCCCCCTACCCTTCCTTCATCCTCTTTAATAGTTCGCCATTGAATCGAAATTGCTTGTTAAGAATCTCCCATTCTTGACATCCGTCAATTTTTTCAATTGTAGCCAGTCTTTGAATCTCCTTAAAATTGTAGTGAAAAAACCTACAAGATAATAAAATTGCAAGATTTAACAATTGAAAAATAAAAATGAAGAAATTAATCTCTTCAGGCTGAAGAGTGGATATCTCGCTCTCTTTAAGGAGATTCAAGCTCACTGCAACAAATGTTTATTTCACCCGGTCCAGCAGACACTCTTTGACTTGTCCCTCCAGGATCAACAACCTCAAAGTATTACTCAACACTTCTTGACAAGAGTTGATTGAACTCACAAAAAAGAACACCGTCCCTTAAACTACTAAGAGCTTTTGTTTAGACTAACTCTTTGCACTCTTTGTTTTCTCTTGTGAATGTGTGTTTCCCACCAAATGAAACCCTCACTATTTATGACTTACAAGAATCTTCCACGCAATTATAGGAAGATAATGGAGGTATAAATATGAATATACTGGCCTTAGTCTTTTCATATGGTTAACAATATGAGTTACATAGTTACAAAGAGTTCATATGTTACAAAGAGTAATGAGAATTAAGAAATTCAATAAACTGATGGCATCAATGCTAATGGATATCTAGAGTTATCCATTCTCCACTGTTTATTGAATGTTTTATCTCTACAATGAATTCACCCAATAAAGTCAAAAGTAAAGCATTACTGACTACCAAGTCCAAGAATACTAACATGCTTAAATTGTTAGTTTAAAACCAGAATGCCTACCAATGTCATTCTTATAACCTAAAATAAAGCAATTTAATTGTTAAAGATTAATATTAAAATGCGATAACCTACCACATATACACCGAAAAAGTTTATGCCTAATTCTCTATGTATACTATACAAAAAAAAACAATTTATAACTTGTTATTTCCTTTCACATTTATATATTTCGCTGCAGACACATTTGTTAAATTATGGTATCCTCTCACTTGTATTAATCGTTGTCTAACCTTTATTTAATTTGTATGTGTTTTGTATATATGTATAAAATTTTGAAATTTTTTTTTTTTTTTTTTTTTTTATCTATAATTGCAGTCGCATTGTTAAAATGAGAAAAGAAAGAAAGTAGGTAGATGTAAATTTGTATAAAACGAGAAGAAAAAAAAAAAGACAAAAGAACTCCCCTTTGAAATAGTTGTATTGTATAATTATAGGTATAGGACGAGATATAATGTATTTGGGGGCATGTATGACAATTTTTTCTTATTTTATCAAATACATCTATTGTATAAAAGCGAGAAAGACACGACAAGGAGCGAACGAGAGAGGGAGAGCGGCGAGCGAGAGATGAAGAGAGAGGCGAGTTACAAACAGTTTAACTAATAAACACAAGTACATCCAACATTCGATTAATATGTATTTTTACATTATTAATTTTTGTCATTGTATACATACTCTCAAATAGTAATGAAGAATAAGTGTGATGACAAAGGAAAAAGAAGAAAATCCCCTAAAAATGAAATTTGAGAGATTGGAGGTGAGGCCTCTAGCCATAGGTGTTAAACCAATATAGAGTTGGGTCTCTAACCCTTTTAATACACCAGATAAGTTGGGCCGCTAATTCTAGTTTCTTGTGAAATGGGACAACGACAAATTTCTCCAGAAAAATCTCGAACATAGAATCTTGATCCAAAAATCTATAGAAGACGAAATGTCGATAAAGTATTTGACATAAACCGTCAGAAGCTATAAATAACTACCAGATCCTCTTCTTTTAACCATCAAATTGATAAAGTAAACAGACACAGCTACCAACCACAGAAATTCGCAACAACAACAAAAAATTGTCTCTGATGCAAGAATCTTAGTGATCTGCAAGAGCGCACACGTTTTGATTCATTCTTCTCAATGTACATGTTTGATTGGTTTCACGGAATTAGCTTCCCAATGGACAATCTGCATTTGCTACAATCGAGTCGACTGGAAGGAAATCCCTCCAGAGGCTCATCGTCAAGTCCGATCTTTCAGGGTTTAAAAGGATGAAGTGAAGTGAGATTTGAAGAAGATAGGTTCTTCCCATAAGGTCGTAGAAGGCCTTTTGAGAAAGAAGTTAAGAATGATGTCAAATCCATTGAGATCTCTGATTAAAATAAATTTGTAATTAATAATAATGTATGTATATGATTGTATGAACGGGAAACTAACTATTTGTGTTTGTTGAAAGATAAGAAAGTTACTCTATTTTCTATTTCAAGAGTTTTGAGTCCTTTGATTCTGTTCAACTTCCGCTCTGTTTTTTTAGAAAGATAACATTTCTCATCATCTTCTTAAATAGGCAAATACCAATCAATATAACATAACCTTAACTTAAATATGTGTCAAATATTTAAATTGTAAATTTAATAAATATACATGCATAAATTCAAGTAACTATCCTTATTCAAAATGATGACCTCATTTGATTTGGAACGAAGGTTAAGAAAGAAAAAAAGACTTTTTTTAATTTTGTGTTTTTAAATAGAAGCTTTTTGATTTTTTGTTCTGACTTAAAGTTATGTAAATTTCCCAAAGTGTCCTTTCATCTTGTAGTCTTAAACCTGTCACGTAGAAATTTAAAGTTAAAGTGTTGTAAAAAAAATTAGTTTTTTCTTTTTGAAACAAACTAAAAAGAGAATGAGCATTCTTTATAAACGAGGGAGGTGTATGTAATTTTCGTTAACAATCTTTTTTAAAGAAAAAATAAACCTATTGAAGCTCTTTTCTCTCATAATGAAGCAACTAGAATGAAATGATGCTTTACTCATAAATTGAAGCTCTATCCTTCCCTAAATTAAGAATTACAGCATTCAAATTCCATTTTCCAAGTACAAACATTCACTATTATTTCAGGATAATCAAGCTTAAGTCCTCTAATTTTAATTTATATCATGTAAATTTTGCTTTGACATAATACCTAATATGTTTTTAATTTGATTTGAATCACATTTATGTTTTTCATTTTGGGTGGTGCCTAAGTAAACCTTACACTTGTATAGAGTTGAACAAATAGACACCCATCTCCTACATGGTATCGTATGTGTATAGTGCCATGTGGACTCATTGTTTATTATTTAAAAGTTGAATAGTTAAAGTGTCTGTCTCTGATTAGAAAATTGATGTTAAGTTAAAATTTAAAGCCAAATCTAGCATTATTGTGCCTTTTTCTTTTTGTTCCATCTTTAGAAAATGACATTTTATATAATTGAAAATCACTGAATATTAAAATTTCAAATTATATATCTTTTTTGAAATTTTTGAATCAAATTAAACAAACGTAATTAAAATGGCTAATGTAAATGCCAAAGTAATATATTAAAGCATTTGTTTTTGAGTCCAAATAAAAAATTATTGATTAAGTATTTGTATAAAGAAATTTTTAATTAAATGTATTTTTAGTGGATACAAATAAAAACCAGAAATACATGTGCTAGCATACACATCCAATTTTATTAGTTTTTGTCCATTTATGTGATATAGATAAAACTTAGAGTCATTAAACTTTATGCAATTTTAAATATGTTAATTATTAATTATTTGTTTTGCACTATTTTTATGTTTAACATGAGATTTTAATTAGTTTTCATAGTTTTCAAATTAAATAATATATTTTTTTGTTTTCATTTTTTGTGAAAAAATAGATAATTTTAATCACCAATTAGATTTTTCTTATAGTAATCAATAATATTTTAAGTTGTCAATTATGAACTTTAAATACTTTTTACGCAATTTTAAAAATACATAAAAATTAGAAAAAGATAAATAAATTTAAAAAATTAAATTTAAATAAAAATAACAACGTGTAATAGATGAACGCATATAAGTGAACATGCATGTTGACCTCATCATTTATTTAGCCATATTTATATTATGAGTTAAACATGAATGACTTTTTATTTGGCTAGAATTATTAATGCATTTTGACGTAGTATACTTTAAAATTGAAAAGGACATAGAATTATCATGCATTTTGACGTAATATTCTTAATACCTGATGATTGTTTGTTTGTTTCATTTATTAATTAACTAAAAGGTTGATCTTATGGTTGCCCGTTAAAGTTATATCGATTTTCATTTAGACATTTTAATATATTTTTTTTATTTTAAGACACCTCATGTTGAGTCCGCTGTGTCCATTTACACTTTTTTGCTGACCTTGACATATTGTGTGTCCTGCCATCCTTTGATCGGCGTGAGGTTTATTTTTGAATTTTTTTCTGTCTTCTTCTCACTAAGCCTAGTCAACTTATTCAACTTCCCCATCAAAATTTATGATTAAAACTTTAACAAAATATAAAAAATCAAATAAAAAACTATCACACTATTTTCAAAAAGTTTTATAAGACAAAACTTTTAAAAATCATCACAAGAACACAATTTTGAATATTTTTATTTATAACCAGACACATTTTTTACTCTCCAAAAGTTAAAAAAACGTCATATATAATTTTCAAAATCAATTCACAAAAAAAAAACCTAAAATCTAATGATTTTTTAAAAAAAAATTGGAAGAAAAACCAAAGAAAATGGTTGTAGAGTTGGGGTCTTGGGGAGACAAAAGAGACTTGAGAGGCGTCCATCACAACTTAGTGCAGAAATATGAAGGTCCATTCAGAATTGTTGCCAAGGTGGGTAAGATTTCATACAAGTTGGAATTGCCTCAACACTTGAAGATCCACCCGGTCTTTCATGCAAGCGTCCTTAAGCCGTATCATAAAGATAAGGACGATCCCAGCCGGAACAAATCGCAACGGGCCCATATAACTATCACTGCCTCGCATAATCGAGAAATTGAAGCCATCATAGATTACCAAGCCAAACGGAAACGAGGATAACAAGCCAGTGCTATGTTTCTCGTACATTGGAAGGGATAGACTCCTGAAGAAGCCACATGGGAGAAGTACGAAGACTTGTGGCAGTTCAACGACAAAGTCTAGGAATTCTTGCAGCGATGCGTCGCAGTCGTCGCATCATTAAGTGGGGGAGATTGTGACATCCTGCCACATTTCCAGCCAAGTTCGCAGCATCCTGATGGGGCAGGCCCAAGTTCGCAGCATCCTGATGGGCAGGCAATCCAGGCGACCCAAGAGTCGTGGAGAGGCTTGTGGAAGACTCTAGAGCATTCTAGATACTTGGACAGACTTTGAGGCAGACTAGAGAATTCTAGGAGCCTTTTTGGAAGAGCTAGAGACATGTTCTAAGAATGAAGAACATGTTCTAAAGTGCATGTACTTAGGGACTTTTAAATCAGCATTTATTTACTCTTACGCATTAGAGTAGTATAAATAGTAGAATCATTTCATTTGTAAGGCATCCAATAATCCAACAAATAATATAAGTCCCCTCTTCCAAAATTCTGTCTTAGTCTTTCTTCTTATTCTCTTAGCGATCCGAGTTTAAAGGCTTACTTGAGTTTTCTAGATCGTTAAAGAATCGTGAGTAAACCGTCAAGTGCCGGACGGAGTCTTGTCAGAATTTTTAGGTTCATGAAAAGTGGTATCAGAGCAGGTTCATCGTAACAGAATGACGAACGAAGGAGACGTTATCGGCGCTAGCACCACCACCACCATGCCGCACAGATGGATTAAAGAAGAAAAGAAACGGGGAAGATAAGTCAACAGCAGGTAATAAAGGATTCTAATCTACCCGCCCGCACACAAGCGGGTGGCAACACTCACCCACCCACATTGTCGATGGAATGTACGAAGAGACCCGGCGAGGCTTTTTTAGACGTGATTAGCCAGAGAAGAGTTGGATTGAAGGGTAGAACGGCAAGTAGGTTCGTTGAGATCTTAGGCTGGCTCTTGAACAACGGGACCGGGGAAAAAAACATAAAATCAAAATCCTTGGAAGATTCAACCCTTTGAGGAATTGACAGCATCCGAAAGGATTTGGATAACGATCAGCGAGCCAAAAGATAGAGATGAGGAGCCATTACGCCTAGAGTTCAGGTTCTTAGAAGCCCCTCTAGATGAATTGAGGTGTTGAAGAACGAAGTGAAAAACTCTCCAGGAAATAGGGAGGATGGTGATCAACATCATTTGATCTGGAAGGGAGGCCAGATTCAAGGCTCCCAAGCCATCGATATTCAAAGGCGTTCGCGACGCTCTAGAGGTGGAAAATTTCCTATGGCACTTGGAAAATTATTTCAAGTGTAATCGGATGAGGAGTGATGGGAACAAGATCCTCACTACCGTGTCATATCTCGCCGATATGACGATATTGTGGTGGAAGCTCAAGGAAGCCGAGATTAGTAAAGGCACTTGTACCATCAACACATGGGAATAATTTCGTGAGGAATTTAAGAAGGCTTTCTTCCCTAATAATGCAGTTTATGAGGTGAAACACAAATTTCGGGAGTTGAAACAGACGGGAAGTATTCGGGCATATGTGAAAGAGTTCACAACTCTAACACTCAAAATTCCCAACCTTACTGATGAAGACATGTTGTTCAACTTCATGGATGGACTACAGAATTGGGCCAAGATAGAGTTGGATCGGCGCCAAGTCAAGACCATAGACCAAGCCATCTCTCAAGCCGAAACCTTGACAGATTTAAAACATGATCGTCATGACAAGGCAAAGGGCAGGAAGATAAGGGACAGTCATAAAAAAAGTGGGGGAGACCGTGGTCGAAGTAGGGAACAGCAGGCACCCTCCAAACAGCGTGACACCCCCAAACTGGACGGCAAATGGTTTGATCGTCAAAAGTATACGGAGAAGCGAACGCAGTCCAGCAAGGGAGATGGGTGCTATATATACGGCGGACCACACGGATATGCTAGGTGCCCCGAGATGAAGAGCCTTGGTGCCATCCTACGTGAGCGGAAGGAAAAGGATGCCCAAGAGCAGGGGAAAGAGGCAGGCACGACCCAGCTAGGCATGGTTGAACTATGCGGTGCCATATCCAAACAGACCGACAAGCCGGGAGACTTCAGCACACAATATGTAGACATATCCATCAATGCCATGATAGATTCCGGGGCCGAGGCAAATATCATGACCAAGACGATGGCGGAGAAGCTGGGACTGAACATTGTTTGTAGCAACAACTACATCAAGACGGTCAATGCCCCACCGAATCCCATATGTGGAATCGCTCATGGAGTCAGCATCACATTAGGGAAATGGCAAGGTAAAACGAATTTTACCGTCGCTCCTTTGACATTTCGAATCATTCTTTGGGCAAGATTCTTCATCGTGCCACACTAACATGAGTGATACCTACCTTCAACAACTCATGTGAGGAAACGTGAAGGATCTGCATGGTGCCTCTTGTTAAGGGTACCAAAGAAAGATGGACATGCCCACTTATCGGCCCCCCCCATGCAGATGGTGAAGGGCCTAAAGAAAGGAGTGAGCAACCGACATTCTTACCAAACCATTGCAAGTTCGGAGAAGACAGGTGCTATGGTGTCATTACCCCACCAATCATAGAACACTTGTCGAGGGAAACAGACGTGATGCCAGAGGGAGCTGCCAAAATCGTTTTAACCTCCAAGCGTGAGGTATACCACAACTATAGAGTTGGAGGCTGGAGCCAAGCCACCACCTGTGCATGCACCTACCGCAGGCTCCACCCGAGTTAGGGAGCCTAGGAAGTCAGTTAAAGGAGCTTTCTCAAAGCCGTCACTAACATCCGTCCATTCAAGGCACCTTATGGCCGCCCGTGCTGTTCCATAAAAAGAAGACGCTCGATGCGCTGGCATTGTCTATTATAGGGGCTCATAAGGTAGGGCACATTAGGAAAAATATTTTGATCCCGCTGATTGGCATATTTTTTTGAACCATCTTGTACATGCCACGTACTTTACCAAGATGGATCTCCATAAAAGGCTCCTACCAAGTGCGCACACAAAAGAGGGGGATGAACGCAAATACAGCATGCGTACCATGTACGGAGCATATGAGGTGGGGCTGGTGACAGCCGTTCGGCTTAACCAACGCACCTGCCACATTTTGCAAACGCTGATAACCGAACTTCTACAATCCCTACTGACCGTTTCGTGTGGTATACTTAGATGACAATTCATCTACAGTGACACTTTCGAGGAGCATGTGGTGCCTTGAAGAAAGTCTTCAAATCTTTGGCGGGAGTAACCAGCTTTAACGTCAGCGGCATTGCAGTTTGCAACCCCAAGTACACGTCTGGCCATGTAATCAGGCCAAGGTGAACATCGGATGGACGAGGCAAAGGTAAAGGCAATCCAAGAGTGGGAAACGCCTACGAAGGTGACCGAGCTGCGTTCATTTCTTGGACTTGCAAACTATTATCGCAGGTTCATTAGTGGGTACTCATCTAAAGGACCCACTAATTTCAATATTTCACGCTGATGAACGAAATTCTACATCCCTACTTCGACCAGTTCGTGGTGGTATACTTAGATGACATAGTCATCTACAGTGACACTTTGGAGGAGCATGTGGTGCACTTGAAGAAAGTCTTCAAAATCTTTGGGGAGAACCAGCTCTACGTCAAACGGGAGAAGTACGAGTTTGCCCAACCCAAGGTACACTTCTTGAACCATGTAATCAGCCAAGGTGAACTTCGGATGGACGAGGAAAAGGTAAAGGCAATCTAAGAGTGGGAAGCGCCTACGAAGGTGACCGAGCTGCGTTCATTTCTTTGACTTGCGAACTATTATTGCAGGTTCATTAGTGGGTACTCTGATAAAGCCGCCCCACTGACAGATCTATTGAAGAAGAATAAGCCATGGGTGTGGAGCGAGGAGTGCTAGGGAGCATTCGAAGGTCTCAAGACTGCGGTTATAGAAGAACCAGTCTTGATGCTGCCCGATTTCACAAAGACCTTCGATATCCATACAGATGCCTCTGATTTTGCCACTGGAGGGAGTCTTGATTCAGGAGAGACCCAATAGCATTTGAAAGCCGGAAGTTAAATGAAGCTGAACGACGGTACATAGTGCAGGAAAAGGAGATGACGGCCATTGTACATTGTCTACGCACATGGAGACATTATCTACTAGGCTCCAAATTCGTGGTGAAACCGACAATGTTGCCACTAGCTTTTTTCAATCACAAAAGAAGATCACACCAAAGCAGGCCAGATGGCAAGATTTCTTGGCAGAATATGACTACATCTTGGAGTAAAAACCAGCAAGAGGCAATGTAGTGGCCGATGCATTGAGCAGGAAGACTGATCTAGAGACCATTTCCTCAGTTCTAGTGAATTCCAAGGCGCAATCAAAGATGGTATGCAACGCGATCCGGAAGCCAAGAAGATACTGGAACTGGCTGCCCAAGGCCAAACCAAGAGTTTTGGGGTAGAAGATGGATTCTTGCTTACCACGGGCCGGAGAGTTTATGTACCTAAGTTCGGATTTATCAGACGGCGTATTATAAAAGAAAGCCATGACACTCCGTGGGCTGGGCATCCAGGGCAGCGAAGAACGAGGGCGTTGATTGAGGCTCTCTATTTCTGTCCACGTATGCAGGAAGATATTGAGCAGTATGTGCAGACTTGTCTGTGTGCCAACAAGACAAGGTAGAACAGAGGCAACCAGGAGGGCTGTTGGAGCCACTACCCGTAGCAGATCGTCCATGGGAGAGCATATCTATGGACTTCATCACATCTTTGCCGAAGTCAAACGGGTTTGGCACGCTTTTGGTCGTGCTAGATAGATTCTCCAACCATGCTACCTTCATGCCTTCCACAGCCGGTTGCACTGCTAAAGAAGCCGCACTATTATTCTTCAAAAATGTAGTGAAATATCATCAGCGACCGGGATCCTCGTTTCATTGGAAACTTTTGGAATGAACTCTTGCAGATAGGGTAGGGGTGGGGTGACACATGGTGGGGAGGGATGGTAGAAAATACTTAAATAGGTAATTTTATTTATTTATTTTTGTTGAAAATTAGTTGTTTTTTAATAATTTATTTAAACTATTATTTTTACATTCAAATGTCCCCCTGCAGCTTTTATTATATCATGACATCTCAATCACAAATGTGTGCTACACACACTTTGTAATTTTAGCTGATTATCAAAAAGGTGTAAAACGGGCATAGCGAACCCCTACGTGGGTGTTTTTAAATGACAAAACCTACTTGAGGTGTTAAGTAAATTGAAAGAACTAGTCTGATGGATTCAATTCTAAATAAAATACTACATTCGAATTAGATTAGTCTATTATATGTAGTATATTAGTAGATTATTTGCTGTATATGACATTTATTAAGGTTAAAAAATTATGTTACCTCACAATGATGGTAAAATGAAATCTGGTAAGATCAAATTGTTTTCTACTATTCGTGTTAGTATACTTTTGTAATATAGAGTAGATCCCATAGGAAATAAATGTTTAGATTGACTGATAGTATATATTTTTAATTATGTTTTGAAATATTAAATATATTTACATTCTTAATGTTGATATCATTATTATGAGTTTCTACGTGCGATCTTAAAATATTACTTCTAACTATAACTAAATTCATAACTTACACAAATACAACCCAAATATATTATTAGCTTTTATATATATATAATATATATATATCTATATATATATCTATTATATAGGCTTATATAGCTCGTTCCACATGGACAACCAATAAGAAGTGCCTGCGTGGTTTAATTTGAAGCCTATAGAAATGCTTATACAAAATTTATTCGTCCATTGATTTGTGCTGCTCATCTGCGTTTACTAATTTTGTTAATGTCAGGAAATGCGTATAAATATAAAACATTAAATAATTATAATAATGGAAATAATGAGAAAAATAAGATTAAGAATTTTATGTGAAACTATTTAAATAAGGGAAAAATATGGGCAAGGGTGACACCTGATATCACTAGAGTAGAAATTTTTCATTGTTTAATCACGTATACAATACTCAAGTTGAGTACTAGACACTCAAAAGGGACAACACTCTGTTAGTTTTCCACACTCTTACTAAAATATCGCTCACACACCCAACCGGCACAAGGCCCTATTTTTCTTTCACAAACTATTGTTGTTGTATGTCTTGGAATACTCTCCCTATTATTCTCAAAATGGGTTTTTGTTCTTCTCTCACTTCGGTGTTTATAATGTGCAAGAATGCTCTATATTATAGAAAGAGAAAATCATACCTATTTCCTAATGACATAGGTCAGGTAGCAAAGTCAAAATAAGGTGGGAATCATCCCAATTTGTCAACCACCAATCTTTTATTTTTTTGAACTCATATCACTATTCATTTTTTAAACAATTAACTTGTATCACTTGAATATCAAAGTACCATAAAAATGAGAGCGACTCCACAAATCTCCCCCTCCCAGTCTCATCACTGGAAAGAGGTATTATCTTCATCATCTTATTTAGAGAGAGCTCATACCTCCCAAGTTCTTTGGATAAACTCAAACTGTCTTTGGTTATCAATCTTGGTCAATATATCGACAAGATTTTAACTTATATGAATCTTTCCGACATGAAATATTCACTCGTCAACTTCCTCACGAATCCAATGATATCTGACTCGATGTGTTTTTTGTCTTGCAGGTACATGGAAGTTCTTGTTCAGTCTTGTAACAATAGAAAATTTCATGTCTATGAAGAGACCAATAAGTCTTTAAGAATAGTCTGGGGGTAATATGCATTTCAATGCCAAATATGGAGAGATATGGCATAGAATAGAAAATTGCTCAAGATATTACCAATTCTATATAATACCCAATAGCAAATAGTTATGCATATAATTAAAATATTTGTACTTAAGGGTGTTTCAGCCATTTTTCCATGTAGAGCAAAGTAAAATACTTTTTTTTGGGTTGTCCTACCCAATCAAGATTGTTTGTCCAAGAAATGTACCTCCAGGAAGACCCCTGACTAACTAAACATATTTCTGCTTTCCTAATATTGCACACTATTTTCTATGGCCATCCAAGTGTTCAAGCCTGGTACCATAGCACATGATCATTTAAAATGATCATATAGATGAAGCAGTGCCCAAGGACATGGTGGAGTCCTGGGACAATAAGTAAAAATTCCAAATGAACCATTAAGAATATTAGTTCGGATGTACAAACCAACACATGTGCAAGACATGTGAATAAGCGGCCAAGGAGGGACCACCCTAACCGAATTCGGTTAGGGTAGTTCGGGAGCAGGCGTGTGCAAGGGTCCCTCCATTTGTGGTCCCCCTAACTTCCTAACCAATTTTAAACCTAAATAACTTCCCTAACTAGATAAATAAACTAGACCAACGCGAAATAAACTATATAGTGCACCGCCCTATTCTAAGAACTTAACCGGGTGACACTACCCCATAACTCGTTAAAGAGATCAAACCTAATACCTAACTTTATGATGTCGCAGATTGGTTATGTCCCAAAAACATAGGGATATCTTTAATAAATTATCCTAGGTTACTTAATTAATTATTTAGCACTTAAATTAATTAATTTTAAAAGGACAAACCGAAATCATAAAGGAATTCCAGTTTTGGTAAGACAAAAAAAATGTCCTAGTATTTAACTAGGATATCCAAAGTATAGTTTATTGTTCCAATGACTTAGAGGTACTTTAGTAATTACCTAGGTCCCTTAATTAATTAATTAGACATTTAATTAATTAATTTAAGGGGCCAAAAAACGAATTCTTGGAAAAATGTTCAGCTTTGGACTATTGGTTTGTGTTTTCCTATTGCAGTCAATCTAGAGGGACTTTGAGTATTAATTAAGTAATTAATTTAATTAACTTATTAAGACTTAGTTTGAATTAGTACAGATCATCTTTCTAAACTAAAACACTCACGATTCAGACACTTAAAAAAGTCAAGCTAAAATATAAACAAAGCAGAAATTCATTGACGTTCTTTAGTGAATTCAGGTGTTCTGCAGATTCGTTCAAGTGGTTCATTCGAGATTAACTTCTACATAAGGTACGGGTTTAATAATCCTAGAATCTTATCCAAGAGTACTTTCCCAATCGCTTGAATATTGAATCTCGAAACTATGATTCGTTCCCAATATTCTTGTTGAACGTCCTTTTTTCGTCGCTGTATCACATTGTTTACGATTTCAATGATATATAGAGTAGTCTTGATCTTTTTTGTATGAGTTGTTGATGAATCTTAAGTGTAGGGTTATTGGTTTGGCAAATGTCGAATGACCTATGAATTGTACTCGTAGATGTTAGTGTTCCTTACGTGATTAAGAACTATGTTGCATCGACTTGTGTTTTAAAATGCTAGTCTTGCGATGTTACGGTTTGTGATTGTATATTTATATTAAACGTGACTTTATTAACATATATGTTCATTAAAGTCCTTCATAAAGGTGGTCCGAAATGCTACTAATATGATATTTAATCTATGTTATAAGGTTGACGAAAAAGATATCCATGAAATCATACTTGAATGAATTTTTGGTTTATGCCAACAAAATGACTAACAATATATTGTCCAGATTTTTTAATGAAATTTGCTATAATGTTATCTTTAAATAATTAAAATATTGGCTATTGGCTAATGTATACCAAATTAGACATGAATGAATGTAACTTTGGCTTGTGCCAATAAATAGGCTATGAAGTCAGTTTCAAATTTTCTAGGCCAATAATAATTTTATGCCAATCATATATAGCCAAAGTATAGAAATGAAAATATAAACACATCTAAGGTAATTAAATGAATCCATATCCAAAGGCATGTCAATCATTGGGACAAGTCCCAATATGCCCTAACCAAGAGAACTATGAACATATGTAATTCATTGAATGAATTCTCATCGTTCATAAACGATGATATGAAGCTGTCAAACGAACATAAGCAAGTAAAGTAAGTATTAACATAATTAAATATGTCTAAGTTACGAAAGTAACCAGAATGAGGTGTTAAAGGAAGTGAGACAAGACTCACTTACACCTAAGCTACTATGTTAAAATACTCACGAAAAAGGGTGTTAGAACGTGTGAGACAAGTCTCATTAACACCAAAGATATTATGTAAGGATAATTCACATTTATTCAATGTATAGAAAGGGATGGCAGTTCATCAATAGAGTAAGTAACCCTCAATCTACAAGCAAGCTTCCATAATTTTTGAGTCAACTCTAAAAGATAAGAAGATAAAGAAAGTGAGAAAAGCACCGATAGACTAGCTATGATCATGTGCTTGTACGTGTTAGTCTCATGAGATGAGGCTAACACTGAGGTGGATAAGTAGTTTTCATATGTCTCCTAATCTTCGAAATATGTCTAGCCAACATGGGAACTAGCCTGTTGATTCTACCTAAGAGAGCTAGGCATGTTTCGGTCTCACCTTGGCCAGTGTGATCACCTCTTTTCGATGTGGGGAAGACACCTGATTTCATGTTTAGCTCACATGATCTATATCAGTTAATGCGCAAAAAAATGTTCTTGGTTTACTTTAGCCGTGAGCCACCCCTTTCATATGGGGTAAACTCTTGAGATGGATTCACTTTAGCTGGTGAATCATCCATTTTTGGTGTGGGGCAGACACTGTATTTCATGTTAGCTCACATGATCTAGATTCATTTTGATCGGTTAATCACCTCTTTGCGGTGTGGGCAAGACACCGAATATCATGTTAGCTCGCATGATCTTAATTCTAAAGATGTCTCTAAGAAAGCAAGAAAAAAAGAAGGAAAGTATATTCAAAGTGAGTTATGAAAGTAAGAGCTTAAGAATATCAATTGTCAGTGTTTGATACCAATGAAGTTTTAAGCAAATAATGGGGAGTAAAATAAAATGTCTAATCAATGCCTCACAATTTCCATAATATGAAAATGAAGAAATAAGTTCACAGCCAATAAAGAATAGCTTAAAAAGTGTTCCTGCCAAGGAATCTAAAATGTAAAGAATGAAGTCTTAACAAGTTATTGGCTGGTGCCAAATCAAGATATAATCTTCATTATGTTCACGTTGTGAAAATGAATCATAGCAAAATAAGATTGCTTAATAATGACTTCATTATATTATGCCAATAAGGGGGAGCAAAACATCACGCTAATCAATGCCCTAATAATCTTTTATAGCATGCAAGATCAAAATATTGGGCATATCCAACATCTTTTACATCATGCAGATTATCAAATAATGGGCATGGCATATGAAATTCAAATATATCCAATAATCAAATATGTATATAGCCATAAAGATTGCTTATAAACACTTCTTGCCCAAATTATCAAGATCAGAGTTGTAAATTTAATACCCAAGACTGTCCCTATTATGCAATCACTTCAGAAATGGCCATAGCCAAACATATTGGCTTATGATACATTCATTTCCCAATTTAACCAGAATGGAAATTCAAACTTGTGAGTATGGTAGTCAACTCATTTCATTAGTCCTTTGGATACCTTATTTCGATCCGAGCGCGATGGTGTCAACGGCGGTCGTGTCTGGAATAGGCCTAAGGGGAGACGACAATGATTAACTATGCACTTGTAAGTAACAAGGATCATAAACTGTCTGAGATCATTGAAATACACAACAACCAGAAGAAAAAAGACTGAAAAATAAACTAAGGTGCTCAAGAGAAAAGCTCGCGGTTAGTGATAAAAAAATTTCAAATCCTCTCTCGAGTTTGTTCTACAATTAATGTTGATGATACCTAATGTCTTGTGATCATATAGAAAATGAGTTGTTTCTTTGAGTTGCATTAAATACGTCATCTTGATAAAACCACAAGGACAACAACAATTAGGAAAGTCTAGTACTTAATTTTCCTTTTTCCAGAAATGCATGTTGTATAAGAAGAGCGTTTCATCTTTATCATTCGGAGAAATATGCGAATGAAAGGGCTCGCGGGGTCTTCTCTTGTGCAAGTGAGTTCTATACGGGATAGTCTAGTGTTTGGTACTCGTTCTCCCAAGAAATGAGAGCGTCTTCGGGGAGCCCGGGAGGGGGGAGGGGGAGAAGGGAAGGAGGGGAGGGGGGGGGGGGGGGGGGGGGGGGGGGGGGGGGGTGGGTTATTGTTGGTTCCCCTCTTACATCTTCGCTTGCTTTTTTAACTCTTCTCTGTCTGTCCCCCGCGACTCGTCGCTCTCTGTGCCTTTCTCCCGTGCGTGACCTGATCCGAGAGTCTCTTAGCTCTTTCTCGGCTCTTCTTCTATTTGTCTTCCTGGCAGTTCTTTTTACCCTTCTCTCTCTTTCTTCTCTCCTTCGTCGTCATTCTCCTTCGTCCTACCTCGCTCTTCTTCTCTCTCTGCTGTGCCCCCTCGTCAAAAAAAATCCTTGATCCTCCTCGCCTTCATGTGTATGTGGTGCTACCCCACACTTATTAAAGTGTACTAACCCTATACCTTTACTATTTTTATAGTTGAATATTCTGAGAGCATATTGAAGATCATTGCCAGTTTGGAATCAGCGATCCCCCAGGCCTTTTGGTAGGTCCTCAGCTAGTTTCTGGAAGGCTACTACTTCTATTTTCATAGCCAGTATTCAGATATATCTATGGCATGTTTGTCCCTAGCGTTTCTTTAGAATTTTTCATTTCGAAACTTTTGTGTTAAGGGCCCGTTTTGGAAACTTATTATGATATATTAATAATCCTTGTTTTGATTGGGTTCTCTATGATAGATATTATCTTTAATTTGAGATTAGTAATGTTGATACTTATATGAAAAGTGTAATGAAGTCTTCTGTACACTTCATTAAGTTTTAAAAGTTTTTAAATTTTTCGTCAAATTTTAACTTATATTAATGTGCTGAATTCTAAGAAACGGCTTCTCTGCGACCTCTTAATACGTCCAACGCCGCCGGTTGCGAATCCTCGATTCCAAATCCGAGGTGTGAAAGTCGTTGCACTATGGCTGTCACAATATGCCCTCAACTTTCAGTTGTAGATAGTGCAACACACCTCATGGTCCACTCGATTGCCATGATATAGCTCCCCCCTGAAAAAGTAAACAATTATCTGTTAATGGATTTTCTGTTATCAAGGTCACCTGTTATATCAACATCCTATATGCGATATCAAGATTGAATGTAATGCTCCCAAAACAAAATCTTCATCTTAGTTTCCTCTAAGATATCCGGAGTATCCCACTATTATAGCTTCCCAATCTTTTTTCTCGGATTTTTAAGAAATTTGCTGCCAACACCAAGGCGTGAAAAATATCAGGTCTACTGCCTATCATTGCATACATTATACTTCCGACAAACGGAGGAATACTCGAACTTTGACCATTCTCTCTTGTCCTCCCTAGCTGTAGGACACAATATTCTTGCTCACATCATATTACCACTCAAGCAAGAGGTGTACTAACAGTCTGAAACATTCCTCATATTGAAGCTCTCTTGGTACAAAACGTTTAATGTAACTTTTTCTCTCTGACAATACATCTTTCCTTTCATCTCTGAGACTAGCAATTCTCATGCATAAAATTTTCTTGGCATGACCCAAGTCTTTCATAGAAAAAGAATTACACAACTCTTTCTTTATCTCATCAATCTTGGAAGTATTCTTGTCCACAATTAACATATCATCCACATACAATAAAAGGATGATAAATCCTGGTTAGAAATTTTTTGTACAAAAACACAATGATCTGATGAAGTCTTCTTATAGCCATGCTCCCCCATGACAGATTCAAACTTCTTGTACCACTATCTAGGAGCTTGTTTTAGGCCATAAAGACTCTTTTTGAGTTTGCGCACAAAATTTTGTTTACCTTCTACATTGAATCCCTCAGATTGTTCCATATAAATCTCTTCTTCTAGGTCACCATGAAGGAAAACTGTCTTCACATCCATATGCTAAATCTTTAAATTAAGACTAGCAGCCAGACCTAGAACTGTACGAATCAAGGACATTTTCACAACATGAGAAGATATTTCGTCAAAGTCAATATCCCCTTTTTGACCAAATCCCGTAACAACCAATCAACTTTGTACCTGGGCTCCAAGTTGTGTTCTTCAACTTTAAATTTGAATATCCACTTGTTTTTCAAAGCTCTCAGGCCCTTGGGCAATTTTACCAACTAATAATTGTGGTTCTCATGAAGAGACGTCATCTCATCTTGCATGACTTCAATCAATTGATCCTTGTGCTCATCTTGCATGGATTCTTTATAACAATCATGTTCTGCCCCATCAATAATTATTTACATACTAATTTGGTGAATAACGAGAGAAAGAAACTGATATCTTGTAGACCTCCTAAGTGAAATATTTGATTTTTCTACAATTTTATGAGCAGAAGAACATTAATAACAATATCATTGTTATTATCAACATCAACATGTTGTTTCGATACATGATTTCAGGCGTCACCATGATTATCAAGCCCAACAACATCATGCACACTTGTGGAGGAACTTCATAATGACGAACTATACCATCAAAACTTGAAGATTCTACCTTCTCCGTTTTGTAAATATCTTCAATTGTTATTTTTTTTTCCCCCTTCATGAAATAATATCACGGCTCTCACAATTTTCTTTTCAATTTGATCATTAGTTATTACCAAATTCATCAAGGCCATATCCAATGAAAATAATGCATTTTCCTTTCTTGCATCTAACTTTAAACCTCTCATTAATTCGACACATGTATAAATCTTTTGCTACCAAATATCTCAAATAATCAAGGAAACATCCTTTCCATACGAAACACTGTTGGTACATCACTTTGCAAGCACAACAGGAGATCGGTTTACTAAGTCTCCTCATCACCCAAATGAGTTTTCGGTAACTTTGTTTCAGAAAGAAACATCTAGACTTTGTCATAAGGTCCCTGTTCATACCTCCTCCTCAACCTTAAGTTGAGGATTCTTAGGAGAAGGTCTTTTGAAATGATAATACCTTTGATGCCGTTGCAGTATTCGTCAATGGTTTCAAAATATTCCCAACCATTATTAGATTCGAATCCATTGCCGTTCTTTAACCGCATTTCTTTTTCGACTGAAGCTTGAAACTGCTTGAAGACACCTAACATTTGGTCTTTAGTCTTCAATACATAGACCAAAGTTTTCTCAAGAAGTCATAAATAAAAGTGAAAGTATAGTGCACTACCCAATGTCCTAATCTTCATCGGACCACATAAATCAAAGTGCACCAACTCAAGAAACTCTGTCTTTATCGAAGGAGGATATGACTTAAAGGAATTTTTTTTTGTTTACCATCCAAGCAGTGCTCACACTTTTCTAACTTAGCACTTTTGAATTTTGACAAAAATTTCTTCTTGGCTAGAACATTAAGTCCTTTATTCCTGATGTGGCTAAGACTCTTATGCAATACTTGAAGAGCTATCACTCTCAATAGCATTCACCATATCAACACAAGTAGATGACATAGTCCAGTATAGACCAGAACGTTTGTTCCACGAGCCACAACCAAAAAACCTTTAATGAGTTTCCATTTTCCATCACCGTTAGTGCTAACATATCCTTCATCATCCAGAACACCAACAGAAATAAGGTGCACACAAACATCAGGAACATGTTTCACATTGTTCAAACTAGTTTAGTTCGAACACTTTGAAAAATCACCAGGAGTATATGAAGAGAAAAAATATTTCCTTGATGTCACATGAGATGTGGCACCAGTGTCCATAACCAAGTTTTACTCATCACAAGCAATTTTTATCATATCTACATCAAGTACAATAACAAGATCTTCGGTGGTGATAATGGCTAGGTAATTTCATTGTCATCTTCTTTTATTTCCTTTTGTGTTTGTTCTCCCTCTTTAACTTCTTACAAAACTTCTTTGTGTTTCCTTTCATACCACAATGATAGTACTCAATATCCTTAAGTCTGCCTCTAGACTTTCTTCTATTTTGTTCTCTATACTGAGAACCACGAGTTTTATTTCTCCCCTTGGGGCTAGTTATCAGGAAATCTGAGGAAGAACTTTGAGTTTTTTTTCTCATCTCTTCGTTCAAGACATTACTCTTGGCTAAATCTATAGAAATCACACCATCCGGAGTAGAATTTGACAACGAAGTTCTAGATGTTTCCCAAGAGTCTGGTGGGAATCAAGTAAAAGCAGACCTTGAATTTCTTCATCAAATTTGATGCCCATAGAGGATAATTGGTTCATGATCCCCTGAAAATTATTTAGATGGTCTGTCTTACGAGAACCATCATGATACTTAAGCTCAACATCTTCTTCATTAAGAACATTTTGTTATCGTCAGTTTTCCGAGCATACAAACTTTCATGATGCTCCCATAGGGTTCGAGCATGTGTCTCCACAGAAATATAGTTAAACACATTATCGTCGACCCATTGATTAATGAATCCACAAACCTGTCTATGCAACATATTCTACTCTTCATCTGTTTTGTTATCAGGCTTTACAGTGGTAAATAATGATTTGTAAAAATTCTTGACATAAAGAAGATCTTCCATTTTCCCCCTTTCAAATGACATAATTAACACCATTCAAAGTAACCATTCTACTTGTATTGGCTTCCATCTCCCCCCCGCCCAAAAAAAAAATATAGTAATCGCACATCAATGTAAATCTTTTCTAATAGGAGTTCAATCGTGCTACAATCAACAGAGCCATATTCAATAAAATCTTGCTCTGATACCAGTTTTATTTGAAAAAAAAATGGCGGATAACACAACAAATATATGTGTAAAAAAATGGAACTAAAATGAAAAACGAACAACACCCAAGAATTTTACATTGAAAGTCTTCTAAATAAGGAAAAGGCCAAATACATAGAAGATCCTAAACTTATCGAATTTTTTTCCCCAGGTCTTTTAACTACGTCATGTTCCTATTGAATAAATTAACTCGCCTAATTTTTGTCCGTTTACACAAAACAAACCCCATTGTCTGATCTGGAACCAGAATTGGAGGGATCTTGATAGAGGATACATATGTTGTTCCATCCGCAACTCATTAGTCCCAATTGATAGTGAAATGTTCGAGAATATTGTGTTTTACTTAGTCATTTGAACACATTAGAAACAAATGAGACTAACACGTTTGTCCTTCATTCATTTACTCAAAATTATTACTATTCGAACACAATTGAAGGCATTTCCAATAGAAAAGCCGATCAAAATCACCCAACAGGTTTTAAAGTAAAGAAACAAATTATATGTGGTTCAATGATCATATAAAAAATGAACGTAATGATGTACCTAATGAAAAAAATTTACAAGTTTACAGACTATTTAATGTATTTGGCCTAAGGAAAAAAAACCACTGGCAACGAGGAGCAAACTGATATCACTATAGTAAGGATTTTACAACATCGTGTATTCGCCATTTAAATATTCAAAGTACTTCTACAAAACACTCAAAAGATTCCCACAGTCTTTTGATTTTCGCCTTACTAAAATATCACTCACCTCTATTTTTCTTCACATACAATTTTTTTTGTATAGTCTATGACCTATCTCATATTGTTCTCAAAATGGTTTTCGTCTCTACTTGGTGTGTTCTACAAATGAGCAAGAATTCTCAAAAAAAAAAAAAGCCAACTGAATGGCACTGAAGAAGGAAGTGAGACAATCGCAGAGGGGAAAGCGGTATTAATAGAATGAGAAGATCTACTATGTCCTAATGACATAGGTAAAAGTAAGCAACGTCCAAAAGAAGGTTGCAAATCTTACCATATTTTCCAACCACCAAATGTTTTGTTTTGTCATGCCCTTTTTTTTTCTCAAAAAATTTGATTTTATGTTTTTTGAAAGGAAATAGTTTTTCCAATCAAAGTGACATTTTGAAAAGCGATTATTTTAATTATTCAGTCGCCACTTAAATTGAGTTTTGTGTGCCAAGTCAACCTTTATTTAAATCCCTAATAAAAGAAATTTGACTCTATTTGTTGGTTTAGAACTAGAAATTCGGGTTAGGATCGTTGACCGGGGACGGTGTTAGGCACCCTCGAGTTCCGTGGTTCCTAGCACACTGGTCGCTTTAATTGACTACTATTACTTGACTTAATTTCGCATATATATTATTTCACTTAATAATAACATTTTATTTTACCCGTAGATTTAATTTTAAATTTATTGTATTGATTTATTATTTTAAAGGGTCCGTTTTTTTTTTATTTTTTTGTGCATCTTATAATTTAAACTTAAATATCGGTGTATTTATTTTATCTTTTTTTTGCTTATATTTATATGTTTTTTTTTTATTATTATGATATCTAATATTTAGGAAATTAGAGTTTTTCTAGAAAGGAGTTTTAGTGTTTGAGTATTTTTAAAATTTGGTTTTTTTAAAAATATATTTTAAAATCTGAGATAAATTTTATTATACGATTTATATTATTTTTTTGAATTTGTTTTAAATAAATTTGCGTGCATTTTTTTGTACGTCCCTATTTGGGGTCTTTGTTTTTTTTAATTAATGTATTTTTTATTTTTACATCTTTATTCTCACGTTTCTGTTAACTTTTTTTTTATTATTCTTATTTTTTTTTCGTTACGCATATTTTGTATTAATATTTTATTTATTTATGTTCTTTTTTACTTTTCTGTTATGCCTTTTTTTTCTATTATTTTTTAATTATTATTTTTATGTTCCGTTGGGTTTTTTTTTAATTATTTTTTTCTATTTTTTCATATGGCTTTTTTCATTTAATTTTTTATCAAAAACATTCCTTTTTAATCCTTCTTATCTTTATTTATTTTTTTATATTGTGTCTTTGTTTGTTTTAACATTCTGTTTCTTGTTACTTTTTTTTTTTGTTACACTTTACTTTTCACTTTATTAATAATCATTATTTTTTCCTTTTAAAAAGTTTTCTTGTCTTTTTCTGCACATATTTTTTTTACTATTATGTTTTTTCTTTTTCATTTTTTTTAATACTCTTTGTCAATAATTTTTTTAGTTTAACTTAATAATATTAATTATCCTCTCAATGATAAACTTTAATAATTTCGATTTAGATAACTCTTATAACTTATTCTAAATATATAACTTTTAATCCAAATAATGTATTTTAAGACTTGAAACGTATTACACATAAGTTTTTAAATTAGAAAGAAATCATTAAATTTTAGAGGTTAACATACTAACCTAAACAATCCTATAAATTTTCTTTAGTGAAAACTAGTCCAGAAAAAAACATTTAACTATTCAAAACTCACATCGTAACTCATTTTAAATATAAATTGCATCTAAAAGTTTTAGACAATAATAATATATGATAAAATTTTAAGGATCTCATTGTGTAATTCAATACATTACATTCTTCCCACAAGTTTAGTAATTACAAAATTCCTAAAATTGTTGTGGCGTTATACTTTAGAATGTTAGTGATACTGTAAAATGAATGAACATGGTAACTTAAAACTGTTAAGAACACTAGGGGATAAAAATTGGTAAATTTATGTTGTTAACTAAAACAGCTTTAATTTGTTGTAACGATCAGTAATTCAGCGATTAAATCAAGCACTTATTGATTAATTATTTCAAAATTTGAAAATCAAAGATGTCTCAGTTCTTTTGAAAACAATTTTTTTTTTAACATCCTGTTTAAAATTGGGAGCTACCCGAAATTTTGTTGTTTTGCAGTGAGTTTTGTTGAAGATGAATACTTCGATTTTGATGAGACATTCCGGATTTGGGTGAACGAATTGCATTGAAAGTTCAAAAAAAAAAAAATTTGATGGATCGTTGTTTGGGATTCAATTTTCGTATTTCTATCTCAAAAGCAAAAGCAATTTGCGGACGAGTTTTGATTGATGTATCCAGAAAAGAAATTGAAATTTCGATGACTTTGGTAGAAGGTAAGCTCCTTCCGCTGAGAACTTAACGAACGATATGATTGTTAAACTAAATATTTTGAACGGAAAAAAACGAGCCTGGATTTTCAATATATCCACCCTTTGTATTTGGACACATTGGAATAATAGTGTATTGTATATAACTTTGAAGGAAGAATTGGAGATAACTGTGTAGAAGGCACAACAAATGATACACAGGCTTTGGCAAATAGTTGTACCAACTAGCTTATTTGAGTCACATGAAAATGCAGACGTTGGGAGTTGCAATGTTAATAATCATTCATATATTGTTTTGATTGTGAAGACAGGTCAGATATACAAGGATAAAAGCAAACACTTGTAGAAGTGATGAACGAAATATAAGATAAAGAACAACGTCATTGCAAAGTGAAGAGGTCTGATAACAAAGGTTTACTGTTTTGGATATTTTTAATGTAATCATGGTGTGTTTTATAATTAATTAGTAACATGCAACATTACTGTTCTATATGAAAACCCTGCATGTTTCATATGTTATTGTATAATCTAATGTATCCAATCATTTCATTATTTGTTTTTTGATTACATTGAAAATAACTATATTTCATACTTGAAAGTACTACTACTACTGATATCGTATGAAACAATCCCATATCACACATAGTGGATAATTTTCATCTTAAATTTTGAATACTTTTTCTTAAAAATTTTGGTTTGATACTTTTTGTTGTGAGTTCATTGTTTTGATACTTTAAACATTATTGTTGAATATATTATATATGAACATTGAGTATGTGTATTAATATGCTTAAAAAAAAAGTACGCAGCTATGTGTTGGGTATGGCTTGTTCAGACAATGTGGTTGGACCTATGAAGGCGCGTGCCAGGAAAAATCATCTGATATATTCATGTTAAAATTTCCTAGTGGAAACATACGTGTTCCGATGAGGGAAGGGTTATTAAACCAAAGTCCAAGCAACAGTCGGATTTGTCATGGAGTTACAGCCTCTAAAAGTGGTCATTATAAAGAATTTATAACCAATGGATATAATTTGATGATATTAAGAAGATTATGGTGTTGAATATCTTACCAGCAAGCATGGCGTGCTAAAGAACGTGCAAACTCCTCACATGATTAGGGGCAAACCATCTGCAGGTAAAGAACGGATGCCGCTATAACATATACATGTTTAAAACTGTGTATCCAGATTCTTATATAAGAATCATAAGACTGAGAGGAATGAATTTATTATCTGTTCATCGCCATTAAAGAACCATTCCTTAGGGGATTTAATACTGCAGACCAGAGTTGTTGTTTTGGATGGGTGCACATCTGAGTGGAGCTTACAAAGGGACATTTGTATCAAGCAAAGCACACTTGAGATGGCGCTCAGGTATTTGTTTTCTATTTTATAGTAATGCATGTCCCTTTTTATATATTAAGTACAAATAATATACATGTGTTGTAATCAGGTTGCATATTTCCATGCATATGGTGTTGTTGACACCGAAAATGATTATTCGGTGACATGGTTTTCGAACAAGTTCATAACATGCATTTGCGATAGAAAAGATATGTTTGTTGTTTCAGATAGAAATGAGAGTAATCATGAATAGTGTAAAGGATTTTGTTCCCCGATGTACCTCATTAGCATGCCTCTGGCATCTTTGGAAGAAATGTATGCTGGAAACTTTCAAAACAAGAAGCAGAAAGGCCACAAAGTGATCATATTCTACTCTATGGGTCAAGCATATAGAAATGGAAGATTTTTTATAATTATGTCTAAGTTGATAGAATTGATCACAGGTTAATGAGTACCCCTTGAATAATGCAGGTTTACGAAAAATGGTTAAGAGTTCATGGGGGCAACAGTAAACAGAGGTAAGTAAGATGACTTCAACCTTGCAGGAAGTATCAATTGGTTGTCTTTGTTGAAGCACACCAATAACTATATTAGAATTCTTGGAAGAGGTAGATTCTTTTGGATCTTGGCATTTTCAAACAGAAGTAGCCTCAATACACAAAGACACATTAGGTAGAAAATTTGAGGAATTTGTTGATTATAACTGCGGCTAAAAGTTCAAATGGAGGTATGTATCATTATATAATACGTTATATTATATGTATCTCATTCTGTGTATCATTAACTATTTTTTAAAACTGATTTGTGGGTTTTAAAAGTTCTATAATTTAAAAATTCGCTTTTATTACAACAGTTGTTCCACCAATTCCATCGTATCCCAGTTTATTTTTGTCAGTTGCTGCAGCATGTGTTATATGAACACGCACATCACAAACTACTACCCGCTGAAGATATTGTTTGTCCTTGATCGAAAGTATGTTGTTGTGGTAGATTCACTAGATGAGGATACCTCTTGTTAACATGCAATCGCTGTATTGAAAAAAAAGAATGTCACCGATATGAATCCGTATTGCTCTGATTATTACAAGCTTGATGCGTTGGCAAAAACATATGAAATTCCAATGGTGCCAATGCAAGATAAGAAAGATTGGTCAAATCCTAAACACGTGGTAGCTGAAACTGTGTATCTCCACCTAGATACATTGATCACTGACGACCAAGAAAGAAGAAGAAAGAATGCAATGAAAAAGATTTTGGTGAACCAAACCTGTTGTGACAAGAAGGGCACAACAGAAAACTTGTACTTTCTACCCAAAGAGAAGTTGAAATTAGTCGTAATGTTTCTATGATATACAGAATACATTTATAACCTAAACCATTTTAATGAATTTCAGTTTTCATTACACTGCAAATTGAACACTTTGTTTTAGATAAATAAACGGACAAACTGGTGGTAATTAAAAATTTGAAGTCGTGCTTATGAGTCTATACTTTCTTATTATTGTGTTGATAAATATACTGTGTCATATATTGGTTTTGAATCTATAAATCTTATCGCATAAGAATATAATTTTAAGAATTATATAGGTAACCTTAATGTTACATATACTATGGGTTTTATCTAGTGTATCATGTACTTTTATTGTGTGTTCTTGTACACATTTCTAATAATGTATCATTTACTTTTCGTGTTATCATGTGGTTTGCACAGATGAGACATCCCATTAGAATAAAAAATACAATATATGTTGAGGTTTATTGTGTACTTTAGAATGACTATAAATCATTTATCATGTGAATTATATACTTTAACTTGTGTAAATGCTTTTTTATATGCTTTTATTGAAAAATTATACATTAACTTTCCTTTAAAAAAATAATACCAATTCATATGAATATGCTATCATTTACCTAATATCATGTAAATTTTTAAGGATTAGAGTGTAAAAATATGTACATTATACATAACGGTTTAGCCACTGTCAGTTATTTTTAGTGTGAGTTTGGTACATATGTATCATTTGATCTATTGCCACTGTATCATCTCGATTAAAGAAAAATTTAAAACTCTTTAGCGAATGTTTTTAATTATAAATACTTGATTAACTTTAATAAATTGATTAAACTTTGTGGGGCTATAAAATATGTATGATTTTAATATTTTTCATATAACACATTTGTTACGTATGTGAAAAAAAATATTCATGGATATTGACAAAATCAAAAAAATAACATTAAAAAGATAAAAATAGTTGTTCAATAACATATAAAAATAATAAATAGAACCTCAAACATTGTTTTAATCATGAAGCTACACTTGTGAAATAAATCTCTTCTTGTGGTGGTTGATACGCCCCTCCTGGATTTTGGTGGATCCATCATTGTCGCTAACATATCCGCACTTGGCTTCTCACTTCCATAACTCCCACACAAGGCTCTATATCCTTTGACGTCAGGTAATCAGGATTAAAATCAGCATAGATATAATTGATTGGTCCTGATATACCTCTACAATGCATTCAACATATAACCCACAGTCCTCTAACAAATATATAATAACTTTCAAACTTAATGATACATTAAAAGGCAAATGAAAAATTCTTGAATACTTACAGCTACTTTTCCTGTGTATGGATGTCTTGTGCCAATTCAATCATGAAAGGAACTTGAAGGCTCCAGAAGTGATCCTATTGTTAATATCTTTATAGGCCTGACAATCAGCCAAATTTTGTGGGCGTTCATGTTTTCTGCTTTTCTTCAAAAAATTCACTGTCAGTAGGTTGAAGGAAGGCATTTAGAAACAATCTTGATCTTCATGAGATTGTGTGTTTTCTTGTGGCCTAATTGATAGTCAAAACCCTTATCAACCTATTTCAACTCAACAACAACCCACACCCAATGGAATTCTTGATCCACAGTTAATTGGATAAACCTCATCTACAAATGTCCCATGTTAAGCAGCTGGTATTTTCCACCCTTTTGATGATGTTAATTATTGACCTCTCATTATACATATAATACAACTGAATCGCGATCAATATTTCTTGTGTAGTAAGAATATCATAATCTTGTCATGTAATATCTATCCAATAACAGTTTTGTTAGCATGTGACTGACAAAACAGTGGGTTGTTGTGTATCTGTATTGATCCATGCCCAAGTTTTGATTTTTTTACAAGGTAGTAAAAAATCACATCGATGTGCTATAAACCAATGAAACAGATGTAAGAAATTATTTACATCTAAATAATAGAAAAAAAAGAAATTAATTATGTGAATATAGTATATAACTTGTGCAAATTACATAGTATGATACTTTATACAGAATGTATCATTGCTATTACATTATGATACTTATACAGAATGTATCATGATGTTTATAATATAGTTAAATGACTGATATATATTTTTATAATAGTTTAATATTTTACCTCATCAGACCAACATTGGTTTTGACTGTGACATGGCAATAAAACCAATTCTTGTTCATTGGCCAAAGAGCAACAACAAGAGTCCATCATCGTACATCCCAAAAATAACAGATCTTGATTTTATTTAGTTGTCCGATGGGTTCCTGCATAATGATACATAAGTTTTCAATGTAGTACAGGATACCTAACATCACTATTTACATTTTTTTATATAACAAGTATCAGGATTAGTTGTATATAACATGAATTAGCAACCTGAGAAAAAATGTTATAAAACTTACTATTGTTATGATTTTTTAAGAAGCCCCCTCAACAACCAATTCATGTAATCTCAAGAAGTTTCGGCTAAACTTTATCCTATCTGCAAATGCCACATCCTCGAACGGAAATGGAGTCATCCATATCCTTCACAATTTCTCTTTTCCTCTCCGCTGACCCAAAGCGTACAATATGGAGATTGAATCCTTATCGAAGGCAAATTCTATTTCTATGTCCCAGAGTGACTGCTCAGTTTTAACAAGCATTTCCCTATTGGAATATCATTGGTAATTGACTTGTCGGTCACAAGTACTGGCTGCTAGTTATATTCTGGGATCGTAGAATATAAATGGTCTAGCATTGGTAGCATCATTACCCCAATCTTGGATAAGACATCCTATTGCTGCTGATTTGTGGGCGATAGTGTTTTTGAAGTTGAAGAATCCGGTTATAATATGATGTAATGATTTTTAAATAAATTTGTGTGTAATTAAACTTGTGTGTCATAAATAAAAATGGGTGAAAAAATGTACCACTCGCTGAATCCGGTGTGGTTTTGTTCGAGCAACACATGAGTGATGTTGTAATGAAACATGTCCATCACGGCTTGGTCCTGATATGTTCATTAATCTTGTGCGACGATGGTGCGCACCATCCCTGAAATAAGCAATTTTGAAATAAAAATTGTTAATATATATTTGTGCTGATACTTAAACATGATTAAAATCCATTATAACATAGTGGGATTAAATAATGCATGATCCCTGACAAGTATAAAATGAGAAAAAAAAGATCATGATACAAAGCATTGACTATATGTGTCATGATACACAACATCATACCCAATGTATCATAAACCTAACCTTTTGGATTATTTTTTATTTTTATTTACTATCTAATGTGATTTTTATATGTAGCCAGTCATTTCTTTCTCTCTCTTCTTACCTCTTCTCTGCTTCATTGTTTCTTTCTCTCTTCACCCTCACCACCCAAACCTGAACACTATTTGTTCACACTCATTTACGGAAACACAACAACACCTATCCACATCGACATCCCCTGCATCGTCTACGATATGATGTTTCACCATCTATTTAACAGAAAAACCCCACCATCTCAGCTCCCCCACCCATATCATCGAGATCAACTGGTATTTGCTGAGATGTTTGTTTGTCCCGACGGAACTGTGCTTGTATCACAAGCCTGAAAATTGATGTTCTCTTGCTAATAGATTGCATCAGCTGGAAGTGATTTCTTTTATCAAAATAATCAGTTTCCTCAAATGTCTTGTCAACCTAAAATGTGAGATACTTTAGGATAAACTGAAAGTTTGTTGTTAAACCATACAAAATAATTTACTTATCGTAATTTTCAAATGTCCTTGTCCAACTCTTCAAATTAGGATTATATTGTTACATCTGTGAATCTGCATATCCCATGAACCTTAATCATCAGCCGGGTTCTGAGAAACGTCGGAACAGAACCATGTAACAATCAGCAACCCGATTTCGGTGACCACTTGTGGACAGAACCATGTACATCAATCAGCATTGAATGTTGAGGCAGACTTGACATGGAAACAGGTACATCATCATCCGGTGTCGGAGACACATTTGATTTATCAGGCTGTTTTCCTGTGGGGTCTTGGGGGGTCAGGGGGGGGGGGCAGGGAGCCTTCTTTTTGAATATTATTCGATTTTTTTCTTATTTTTGGGCGTGGGTGAGGAGATGTATCAGACACTCTAGAATTGTCCTCATAACTGTTTCGGGGGCGGCGGTTTTGTGGATAAAGCATCTAAACATCTTCCTCTTTGGCTTGTACTAATTGTATTGATGTAGAATGAGCATGTTCAACTTGAGCATATCAAAAGGCGTACATTTCCTCTGCTGTTGGGACAATGGTTTGAACATGCATTCTGAATTATCACAACACATAAGGTAATTTAACTGTTAATACAGTATAATTCATAATGTATCACAAATACATTAACTAACGATAATTCCATATACAAAAATAAAATTTACCTCTTGGAAAATGGTAGAACCTAAGCATTTCAAAAACATTGCCTTTCAGACACCACTCTCCAATTTGCAGATTACTTGGGATGAATTGCGTTCTCCTCACAGCTATTTTTCTGAATGTTAAAAAATTGGATCACATTCGTATATATCCCAACATTTAGTGCATAGGCATACCATATAACGGTAAGCCACAACAAACACTTTTTACTAACTCAAATCCTGTCTAAGTGACCACTTAGTTTGGACAATGATAGCTGACCCCAAGGAAATGTTGATATCCTTACCATCTTCAACCATTAGAAAGTCGACAATAGATATCGCTGTATTATCAAGAGTACTATACAAATGTAATGAAATAAAGAACATTTATAGACATTGGAGTGCATCCTGATTGCTCTCCCATTACCCATCTTTAATAAAACCTTTGAACTAGTTGATGCTGTGTACACGAAGCTATTGATTGCCCAGGGAAATACTTTTTAAAAAGCATGACAATTAGTTTGTGTTCTGGGTATTTTGAAATTTATGGTATTATCTCTTGCCTTAAGTCCTGTTACTAATGCAAATTCATCTAGAACCAAATTTTCAGGACACAAACCCCGTTTGAATTTTCTATATATGCAACACATTAGGGTTGCTTTGTTCCAATTCAAAAGCAATAAGCCCTTAGGTCTTTGGCCCTGAAATTACATTTAGAAATGTCTAAAAGGGTCCCAAAATTGTAATCCTTAAACATTTTGGTACATTGTCCCCTACGTATTTTTTCAAAGTCCTTTAGGAAATATTGTTAAAAAATTGACAGCAGGCCTTATGGGATGTGTTTGGAAATCCTTTTAATCTTGTACTTCCAGTGGCTGCAATTTGAAATAAACCACAAATTAAAAACGATATAGAAATATAACTACTAATAAAACAACTAAAACTTAAGATCCATGGTTTCGTTTTCAGAATTTCATACTACATGAAAACATGTGATCCATGTATCAGTGCATAAAATAAAACTTATGACATGTGATATATGTCTAATTACATGTAGATCATAAACAGCGACTAAACAACATACACAGAATCTATATGTATCAGCAATTATAATCTTATTAAGCATTTATGTGAAACTAGTGAAATGATACATTATAACAAATTTCAAAAGATGTTCAGTACATCAACTCAACAACTATACCTTACTGATACATTATATCATTCATGATTCATACACAATGCAAAACATGTGATACATATCTTACTACATGTATCAGTAACATTTACGTAAAATGTTACCCACAGATTCTACAGTATCATAAGACGCACATTTTATTCTTTACTACACTTCTTATGGATACATTTATAATAATTTTCAAAACTTAATGATTACATATAAAGTATTATGAAAAACACACAAAGTCACGTATCAGTTGACCATGTTAAAAACACTATACCCCTTTTGAAATGGTATCACACAAGCACACTTGATTCCTTAAAATTGTACTAATTTACAAACACCATTTTTAAGTACAAATACTAACCCGAGACAATTCTTCCTAACAACAGTGTTGGGCTGGCTTCTTATCTTTTTTTCCTTTTTTTGTTGTAATTTTTAGACCTTTGATTGTCTCTCCCTCTCCATGGTCTTTGTTTGAATCCTTTCTGAGATTCATAGGACTGGCAAAGACCTATTTTCCTATTTCTTTCCAATTATCATCGTCGGAATCATATATCCTTCTATTAATTGACGGATCCAGTTACTATGATTAATAGAACATTACACAAAACAAAAAAATATAAGAATATACGAATTGATGTTGGATTACTAAGAAAAAGGGTCTGGGGTTCATACAATTCAGATTAAAGGAAGAAAGAGGGAAGAGTGGATTAAGAATCAAAAAGAAGAAAATAAAAAAATATTCTGGTTTGTATGAATTAAGACGATTAAGAAAAAAAAGAAGTGAAATTTGACGTTGTAAGAACAAAGCGTAGAAGGCACTGGATTTACCCCGCTTCCTCCTTCCTGATTTTTTGAATTTTTGAAATTCAAAATTTCAAAATTTGTTCTTTTTATTTAAATTTATTACTTAATATCAGAAAGTGAAAAGCTGATTAAAGGTTTGAGTGTTTAAATGGATATGTAAAAAATAAAAAACCTGATTAAGAGGTTGAGTGTTTTAAATGGAGAAAAATAGGCATTAACATTGGTAAAAGTTGTATTATAAGGCGAGAGAGTGTAATGTATCTAAAAACTACACTAAAAAAAAAAGAAAGGGAATTATGTATAAAAGAAAAAATTTAAAAAAAGTATGGAAATTGGAGAATATAAAATTATAGTTGTGTTATTTAAGTTATTTTCCATAAAATAACATACTAAATTTATGATATATGTTTTATTTCATATTTTTTTTTAGCAAGAAACATTTTTATTCTGTTTTCCTAAACATTCATAAGATCTAAGAAATTTAAAATAAATAAACTAAAACTAAACTAAAATCAAAGATAGATGATTATTTTTAGAAAATAAGTTAGGAAGTGGCATTATTAGGAAAGGTACACAATTTGAAATTATTTAGGCTCCTTTTTGCTTTTCTATTTCTATACTCTATCATAAATTTTTCTTATATTTATTATTACTTTTGTAACTCGATGAATTAACAAATATTTTGAATTTTCCAACTCTAATTAACATTTTTTTTATTATCTTAAACTATAACTGATCTTAAGTTTGTATTAAGGCCTATTTTTTTGTTTATTTTAAATACAACCCTTTTTCAAATTTGTGTAAAAATTTTTATATTTTGAATAAAAAAAAATAGGTGTTTCACATATGCCCCTCTTTGCTTGAAAACTTGAGAAGTTTTCATGCAAATATGTGAATAATGTGATTAAATTTTTTACTAAAACATTTTTATGCCAAAATTTTGAAAAAGTATAAAAGAGAAGGTAAATGACTGCTTCCTAATTTTGAAAACTACCTATCCTAAGTTGATGATAAGGAGGTCGGCGTATTCCAATGAGTTATGTAGTTAGGTCATGTGGTTTTTGTCGAGATTCCGGTTGGTAACCCACAGCTATTAAACAAAAATTAAAATTCAGAAGAAGATACAAATTCTATCTACTCTAATATTTTTGGAGTCTTCAATTTTGAATTCTGGTTATCGCTTCACCGTTTTAAGTTGTTCATCGATTTCGAACTCTGATCTTGACATCTGAGTTTAAGATTTGAAACTCTCTTGAACTCAACCTTAACGTTCTTCCTCCGGCATGATATTCTTGAAACCTTATTTTCTTGAAAAGTTTGACTTCCTGTTATTTTGAACTCAAATTTTGTGTACTATGTAGAAACCTTGCACACATGAGAAAAAAACAAAGAAACAAAATTTTCTTCTCTTTCTGCCCAGTTTGAACTAGAAATTTTGTGAGTATTGATGAAAGCTATAAAGTCTATACTAACAATAACAATATGTTTTTGTAGCCATTTACAATGTAAAAAATACACAAAAAGGGAGTTTTTGTATCCCAAATTGAAGACCAGGGGTTTTGTGCCCTATGATAACATAAAAATAAATAGGGTTTATTTTCTTATATGTTATCAGGGGTTATGTGCCCCAAAAGACATAAAAAACAATAGAGTAGTGTTATGTGCCCTATATGCAGGCCAGAGGTTTATTTGGTGTCCTATGAAAGACATACACACACACAATAGGGTTATTGTGGCCCTATATGCAACCAGATTATTCCGTCCCTCCCCCTGAATCATATAAAAAATAAAACAGGGTTCTTCTGCCCTATACCCTCCCAGGGGTTATTGTGCCCTGTGAATACTGACAAACTAAAGATGTTATTTTGCCCTATATGCAACCAGGAGTTATTGTTCTTGTGAAAGACATGAAAACTATGATAGGGGTTTTTGTGGCCCTATAATGCAACCAAAAAAAAAAAAAAAAAAAACCAGGGTTATTGTGCCATTCTGAAGACAACTACAGTAGAATGGGGTTATTAATCCCTATATTTGCAACCAAGGGTTATTGTCATGTGAAGACATGAAAACATAGAATAGGGGTTTATTGTTCCCTATATGCAACCAGGGGTTATTTTCCTCCCTGTGAAGGCATGAAAATAAAATAAGAGTTTTTGTGCCTATATGCAAAAACCAAAGGTTATTGTGCCTTGTAAAACATGACAAATATATAGGGGTATTGTGCCCTCCCTATATTGCAAACCAGGGTTATTGTGCGCTGTGAAACATGAAAAAGAAATAGGGGTTATTGTGTTGAGAACCCAGAAAGGTAATTTTTAAAAATTTTAAACCTCCAATTAAAACTTTGAGTTAATTAATTGAGGAGCATTATCGATAATATTTGTTTATAAGGGTTAATTAATTAATGGAATAATTATAAATAATTATGTTAATGACTAAAGTGTTTTAATTCTCTACGACTCTATGACTTTGACGCCATATTTAAATTGAAGGCATAGGTTTTTATAGAGATCAATAACGAGAACAAAAAGTACTTTGGAAAGGAGACTCTACCACCATGCATAGAACAAACAACTTTGTTCAGGTAATTGTTCTATGGGAATGTTCCTTTCATTTATGTTTATTTGTCACTTAGTAATGATGACACCAATTAGAAATATCCATTATTAGGAGAGATGAAATTCAGCAAGTAATAATTTTTTGATAATTTTCATAAAATTTTCATATTCACCCCTCTCCAATTACCTTACAATTGCTACTAATTGTTTGTTTATGTTGTTCTTTAATAAGAGTATGTAATGTGTGATTGTTGACAGGTTATTAGTAATATTACGTAATGTAGGATGAGGAAATAGGATTGCATACGGACCCTGTATAACATAAGTGTTGTTAGAGTTGGAATATAATTCTTACTATATAATTGAATATATTGCATTGATTTGGAAGCTCATGAAAGGGAAAAATTAAAGTCCCCGAGTGATTGTTAATTTATTTGAGGCAGGTGATTTCTAAACCCCTTGTTAAGCGTTGAAAACTTCGTAGTATTTCCTTGTGTGGTGGTTGAGAATGACTTGGATACTTGTTGCTTATTTGGGTTGGTGTGGTATTTCTTGTTGTAAATTGGGGCTTTGCTATTAAAATGGTTATCTCCTCATTTTCATTTGAGCATGTCATTTTGGCACTATATTTTGAGACATGGTTGTGTAAGAGATGTCATTTCGAGGGTCGTATCGCACGCCGCAATTGAAATAATAATTCGATTGACGTATCGCGCACATGCAATGATTACTATATGAGGGGTGTGGTCTGTTCCTGCGACCATATGCATGGACAAATATGTCCCCCCATGGGTCCCCATACGTAGAGACACAGGTTTGTATCTTATGGAGACGTGGCATCACTTCCTTGACATTGCACGCAATGATATTTATAACATTTTTGATTTTTGATGACTGAATGTTGTGTGTGCTGATCTGTTAGTGTTTCTCTGTGAAATTGTGACTGTTGATAGATTTGTTATGGGAATCTGTAATCTTAATAGAGTGTGGTTATTGGGGTGTTGTTTGGTAAATTGGAATGTTTGTAGTGTGAAGGTTCACTAGGAGGGTGTAAGGATACCCGTATTTTGTCCCTTAACTGTGTTTAGAGTTTGCTTGTTGGGTACCGCCACCCGCTTGGTTTGGATACTCAGCCTTGTTGCTTCTACAATGTTGTAGTTACGAGCCCGAACTTTTTTGTGATAACCGTTCCTTCCCTTCGTTTCCGAGGCATCTGTGTAGGATTGTGGAGGGTAGTTGCTTGTCATGCTCAAGGACTTTCGACTCCAGTTTATGATTTTGTTTTTTACTTGAAAGACAACTTCATTTTAGACTTGTATTTTTATTTCAATTCTAGTATTTACATTAGAGGCTTGTGCACATGACTACCAAGTCTAGGGAATTGAATTAAGTTGAATTGTTTCCGTATTAGTAATCATTATCAGACTTTGATTTTATTTCTGCATTTTATTAAAATAAGTGGGTTAGGCTGACTTGTCTTGGTGGGATAAGATGAGAGTCATCACGTTCGCTTTTGGGTCGTGACATATTGTGCCCTATATGCAATATATATATATATATATACATACACACACATTTTTCTTTTCACTAATATTATTATCATCATTAATATCAATATTATTTATTTATTTTTATATATTTGTCATTGAACAACCTAAAAATAAAATAAAAAGGCACCATTCTATTAAGAAAAAGGGAGAAAAAGAAATAATCATTTTTTGTGTTATTATAATTTTTTTGTGCAATTGTATGAGAATTAAGTCAGAACTTACCATCGTGGTGTTTATCTCTCACGATCAACTTTCATGATTCTGATTATAACGTTTCACTAACAAAAATTATTGTTGATCTTCTAAATGGGGTTGGTTTGTGACTTCAAGTAACTTGTGACGCTTGAACTTTCTGGATCCATCCCCCATTGGGAGATTAATTCCATTGATGGTGTGCGGATATCTTGAAGACGCTTTAAAAGACAATCCTTATCTTTATTTGAAACTGTTGAAACACTTCTCATGAACATTCGAATCATTACATTTTGGTGCGTGTTGTTAATAATTCATTCCCCACCACTCTCCTTGCTTTAATCAACTTTTCACAGCTGCAAACATTCAATTTAGGCTTTAATTTTATTTTTTCACTTGGACACAACGAGTTGATGCTGAAAAAAACTCAAGGGAATAACTAACCAGCGCAATGGCACTAAGAAAGGATTAATGAAGAAAAATTATGTCTTGTAGAAGTTAGAAATAAATAGAAATTTTAAAAGAGTGAAAAAATCTTCTCTGAAAGTACCTAACCGACCTTTAAAAAAATGACATGTATATTTGGATTAACGTTTGATCTTTTTGCGTTGTCTGAATCTCAGCAACAATGTTGCACCTTCAATCTAACCTCATTTTTATCCAACTGTTGCGCTCATTTACACGAATGTCATCATTTGATCAGTTAGGGCCTTTCGTGAGTTTTCACCAATAAGGACACTCTAATCATTTGTCCACTCAACTAACCATCGTCTATATAGCCTAAGGTTTTTCCACAATTCTTCATAAGCTTCTCCTCGGTTCTCTCATTTTTCTTTATTTTCTCCCATCAGTTCGCCATGTAATGTCCTCAACCTTTAGAGAATTGAGGAACTGATATCTTTTATTGAGTGACAAGAAAGACCGACCCCAATGAAGAGGGCTACCTACATATCCACTAGGAATCAAGTCAAACGTAAGTTCAATAGTCCTTGTCATTGGGCTTAATGTAGTCTAGGGAAGGTAGGATACGTCATTAGAAAACTGACCTATTTCCTCTTGGAATTTGCACGATGAGTTTGATATTTTTTTTTTTTCATTTTTTGGGGATTTGACCTTTGTGTTTTCCTAAAGCTCTTTCTTCTCATTTATTTTTTTTCTTCCTTTTTTGATCTCCTCTCCCTCCTTTTTTTTGAGATTTTGTTTAATTTTTTTTCATTCTATGTTTTTTTTTTTGACATAGTTTGAGCTTTTCACATTTGTTATTCCAACTTAGTCTTTGCTTATGTAGTTATTTTAATAGTAACGCTGCTCAAGGAGGTGATATAAAATGGATTAGTGCATTTATACACTCAAGATGTAATATACTAAGATGTGTGGTTAAATTGAAATAAAAAAAACTTTTAGGCTCGAAATGGGAGTCTATGATAGCATGTCACTTTGGTAGACTTGACATGCACATCGAATTAAACACACAGTTCATAATCATTTCTCAAGTTAAGGTTTGGCTCAAATTTCGTCTCAAACCAACATTTGGGGGCCAAGTTTCCTAGATCACAAAATCATATTCTCTTGTGAATTTTATATCTAAAGCGTACCACAAATGCATTTGAAACAATGAGGGGTCGAATTTATTGTATTCATAACTTTAACAATATATCTCACTTATTCACATAAATTATTGAGAGATACCAATAGAAGTCCTTAAAAAAACAAAGTTGATCTATCTTGCCCAATAATTTATGCACTGGTTAAATATTTTTCTTATGCATAATCCTAAGCATTGTTGAAACCAACCAAGTAAAAAAAAATTTCTAATAAAAACTTTTTTTGTTCCAGTTTTGTGACGATGACTTTTAGAATTTTTTTTTTGTCGGTACGGAAAGTAAGGGACACATCCTTTTACACATATTATTCACATTTTTTTTATTTAAAATAATAATTCAATATTTTTTTTTTTAATTTTTTAATTTTAAATAAGGATCACCAAACTAAGGAGGTTGCCGTACTACTCTCATCAAGAATGTGAATCAAGGTGCGTATTTTTCAGGATTAAACAAGTTGCTTAAAAAATTTAATAACAATGCACTATATTCTTCAATTAGGAGGGTGATATAAAACTTTTGATGTTTTTCTTTTTTAAAACTATACATATAAAAGAAGACTTTTTCTTCCGTGTGATTTTGTTTTAGAAGAAAAAAATTTTTCTTTTAATTTCATTGCCCAATAGATTTTGGTTTACATAGATAAATTTTTGTATAGCCCTATAAAATATTTATGTTCTAAATAAATTATGGGGTATCTATCCAAAATAAATTTTGGATCATATTCGATCATTATTAAAAGTCAAATATAAATAGGATTTAGAATAATTAAAATCTAGTAATGATAATCTTCTCCTGATGCGTTCTTTTCTACCAAGGTTGAAACTGAAGGAGAAATGTATGCAGACTGACTGGAAAATGATGACAAACTCGAGTCAGGGAGTAGCACCTTACCGTCCAACACTTTCTTGCTTTTGGTAAATGGTGTGCTCCCCATCCTAAAAAGTTGACTAAATGCCTTCATCAAAACCATGGCCGAAACATCCACTAACTACCTTTAACAAAAAAAAAGTGGGGTGCGCAGTCGCAATTCCCATAATAATGTTATGCATGCTCATAGTTGTCGCAAGAACGAATTTATATACAGTTCAAATAATATTAAAATAGAAATAATATACATTCGCACATTAAGACAATAAATACAATATCAAAAACGTAAATAAATAAGTATGTCATACTTAATCAATATTATACAACTAAATGCTGGTTGTCCCCCACGAGTCGCCCATCTGTCACCTCATTTTTTTTCCTCAAAAATAATTTGATTTTATTGTTTTGAAGAAGCAAGAGTTTTTCCAATTAAAGTGACATTTTTGAAAAGGATTATTTTATTACTCTCAGATCTCCACGTATAATTGAGTTTTGGTGTTCCAAGTCACCTTATTTAAGTCCCTACTAAAAAGGGAAATTTTTTGACTATATTTTATTTGGTTTGCGAACTAGAAATTCGGGGGGTAAGGAATTTGGTTGACCGAGGGGAGTGTTAGGGCCACCCCTCGATTTCGTGTCTATAACACGATTGCTTTATTGACTTTAGTTGACTTGACTTAATTTTTCGAATATTATATTATTGTAAATTAATATCCATTTTAATTATCCCGTAATTTATTTTAAATTTATGGATTGTTTTATTTGTGTTAAATGGTCTTATTTTTTTATTGTTGCGTCTATTGTAAATTTGAAATATCCTATATTGAATTTTATATGTTTTTGCTTATATTTTATAATGTTTATTTTGTTAATTTTAAATATTATTTAGTTCTATAGGTAGAAATTAAGTTTATCAGGACAGAATTTTCGTGTTTGACGTCATTTTACAATTGTCTTTATTTTTATATCTTTAACATCGGAGATCCTTTAATAGATTTATGATTAGTTTTTTCAGGAAACAAAAATTATACTTAATAATACATATTTTTGTACGTCCCATTTGGATTTTTTTTTTTATTTCAATTGTATTTTTAATCTTTTTTTACGTTCTTATATTTTTTTATTGTTTTTTTATCTATCTTTTTTTTTCTCTTTTCTATGTAATTTTATCAAAAAGCATCTATTTTGTATTCTTTCTTTTTTTTATATGTTTTTTTTTTTTTGGTGTTTAACAACATTCTGTTCTTATTCTTTTACTTTTTTTTTGTTACACTTTATTTTCAATTTATTATAATCATTTTCTTTTTCCTTTTGTTTTTTCTTCGGGCTTTTTTCTTCACGACATTTTTTTTATTTTTATGTTGTTTTTTTTTTTTTGTTTTTTTTTATAATGTCATGTCCGACCCAAAACTAAACGGACGGACGACGGGGGCGTCGGCAAACTACGGACGACGACCGGGCCTCTAGACGCTGTGGGCACCAGAAGACCGGGCACGGCACTTATGAGGGTCGGCCTTCCGATTAGACCCTTGAGCCAAAAGGTCGGGGAGTGAAGGCGAGGGGGACGGGTGTCTAAAAAGAAAAAGGGGCCGTGTACTCCATACCTCGTAGCCTTCCCAGCCCATCCATCGCAAGGGTCGTTGGAACCATGAGGGGGAGAGTCTCTGTGGGTGGTCGGTCTAGGTACTAGCTTATGGCGGTTTTTGACCTAACCTCCCCTCGGTTCATACTGTTGTGCGTGCGCTGTCTGCGGTGTGCCGGTTGTTCTGTGGGTGGTGGTGTATAGGTCTTCCTCTGTCTCCTTCGAGCCGAGTGATCTTAGTTCGGTGGGGCGGGCTTCCCTTCCTGTATCCTGTTTTTGCCTAATTGTGAGCGACCAACAAACTTAAACCTTATTATTTAATGGTAAATAATCAAGATAACGTAATGCGGAAGACTTTAAACTCATTAATAAAAACCATTCAATAACTCTAAATTCACAATCTATTATTATCCCCAAAATCTGAAGTCCATCACTACAAATAAACATCTAATGATCAAATTACTAACTACTAATATTCTTCTAAGAAGCTAAAAATCACAAAGGTGTCCCTTGCCGGAACTGAACTTCCAGGCATCAAGACAATGAGAAGTAGAGACCAGTCCAAGCTAATGCGTTAGCTCACCCTGAAATCCCTGTGTAACTGAAGACTGGCTAGAGTTGCGGTTGGAGTTGAAAAAATGACGGTATGTTTGCATGCTGCAATCCACATATAACAAAGAAGAACCATAACAAGTAGGGGGGTCAGTACAGAACAGAGTATTGAAGTAGGTATCATCCGCAACTCAAAATATAAAGCATATTCTCAGATAACATCATAAAATAACTAATATTCTTAACAGTGATAGCAACAAGTAATCCACACAAATAGCATTATAAGTACCGCCTACGTTCCTAATTGAACTCAAGCCTCATAAACCATACTCGATTTGGAATTAGGTTTCATTAGATTGAGTAAAATTAACATCCTTCCTTCAAGATTCGATTCTTTATCCTCTTGTGTCGGCGTGACACTTATCACTACTCCTCTTACCGCGCCCCCTCCTCCTATGTGTCGGTACTTGACACTTTCACTATCCCTAATTTCTACGTGTCGGTTCGTACAACCATAACACCAATACCCCTATCACCCCTAATTCTAAGTGTCGGTTCTTGACAACCACTTCCAGCCACCCCGTCCCCTCCCGCCCCTAATTTTCTACGTGTCGTGTTCATACAAAAAGACGCCGGTCCCCCTAATTCTATCTTCTACGTGTCGGTTCGTGACACCAACCCCCGGCGATCCCCGAAATCTACGTGTCGGTTCGTGACAATGGGAAACCCACCTCGATCCCCTAATCTCATTCTTATTCATTCATCAAGCCTTCTCCCTCTACCAAGACCAGGGGGAAAAAAGTGTCATCAATCTCATTACTTTAGTTCATCAAGAAGCCTTCTTTTATACTAATGCATCATCGCTCCATTACTTTTATTAATTCATCAAGCCTTCTTTTCTAATATTTTATACCAAGGCAATCATCATTAACAGAGTTAGTTTATAATCAATTATTTTGGGATTCAATCGCTTCATCATGCTTATTTCTTTCACTCACATCAAATATAAGATCACATCATGCATGCAAACATCCACATTAAGCATATAGAAGACTTTATAAGAAACCCGACCATACATATTCGTCGTTAAGATTTTAACATTACTAAACTACGAATGCCGAAAACCATACCTACCTCCACACCATAACCTACCTCCACCGAAAAATTGCTATTACAAGCTAAATCTTCTCAAGATCCTTGCTATCATCGGTTCGTTTCTCCTCTCTCCCTACTCGTTCCTCGCGCTCGGTCCCGTCTGCCTATTCTCTGCCCCTCTCCCATCTCTACTCATGTTCTCTCCTCCCCTATCTCTACTCTCCTACTTCTACTCTCTACTCGTTCTCCCTCTCTTTCTTTTCTAATTTCTTTTCCTTATCAATACCCTCTTTCTTTTTACCGCTAATATCATATAATTAATACTCGTTAAAAGG